>JAQZBX010014208.1:5212-38981 GCA_029593785.1 Cabassous unicinctus
TTTTTTTTTTTTTTTTTTTTGGTTATTATTTGCTTGTAGAATTGTTTTCCAACCATTCACTTTCAGCCTCCTTGCATCCTTGGATTTAAGGTGGGTTTCTTGCAGACAGCATATAAATGTGTCTTATTTCCTTATCCATTCAGCCAATCTGTGTCTCTTGACTGGTGAGTTTAATCCATTAACATTCAATGTTATTACTGTCAAAGAATTACTTACATTAGCCATATTTTCTTTAGGTTTATGTATGCTGTATGTTTTTTTATTTCTCTTTTTATCTTTTTAGTTGTTCTTGCACTCTCCTCCTACTCTCTCTCTCCTGTTTTTCCTTTCCACCTACAGAACTCCCTTAGTATTTCTTGAAGTGCAGGTTTCTTATCAACATATTCTCTTAATTTCTGTTTATCTGTGAATATTGTGGGCTTTCCCTCATTTTTTGAATGCCAGCTTTGCTGGATAGAGAATTCTTGGCTGGAAGATTTTTTTCTTTTAGCACCTTTACTATATCATACCACTGTTTCTTGCCTCCATGGTTTCAGATGAAAAATCAGCATTTAACCCTATCGAGCTTCTCTTGTATGTGATGGTTCTCTTTTCTCTTGCTGCTTTCAGTATTTTATCTTTGTCTTGATCATTGGGTAATTTGACAAGTGTGTGTCTTGGAGTAGACCTATTAGGATTCATACTGTTTGGGGTGTGCTGCATTTCCTGGACATGTACATCCATTTCCCTCAATAAGGTTGGGAAGTTTTTTGACATTATTTCCTCCAACACTCCTTCTGTCCCCTTTCCCTTTTCTTCTCCCTCTGGGATGCCTATAATGCATATGTTTGTGAGTTTCATGTTGTCATTCAAATCCCTAAGTCGCTGCTGAATTTTTTCTCTTTTTATCTATTTGTTCTACTAGCTGTTTGATTTCAGATGTACTGTCTTCCACATCACTGATTCTTTCCTCTGCTTGTTCAAATCTGCTATTGTGTGTTTCCAGTGTATTTTTGATTTCTTGGATTGTGCCATTCATCACCATCATATCCATTATCTTTTTACGTATGTTTACAATTTCTTCGGTATGTTCTAATTGTGTCTTCTTAATAGCTTTAATTTCTTCCTTCACTTCATTAAGTTGATTCATGATATTTGTTTCGACATCTCTGATTAGTTGTTATGTGCTCTGCCTCTCCTCCTAGTTTTTAGTTTGTTCATTGGACTGAACCATGTCTTCCTGTTTCATAGTATGGCTTCTAAATTTTTATTGATGTCTAGGCATCTGTTTATCTGATGGGTTTATTCAGTTGATTAGTTCCCTCTGTATTCTATGATTTTATTTTGTTGTTGTTTTTGTGTGTGTGGTAAGGTTTCACTTTGACACTTCATTCCTCTTATTCTATTTCCTTGTTGTTATCTATGTTCCTTTGATAGAAAAATATTAGGACCAGAGAAAAGGAAAGAGGTAGGAAGAGAAAAAAGAATAATAGTATGATAATAGTAAAAGGTAGGAGAGCAACCATACAAGACCTAGGAAATTGAAAAATTAACACGAGTAAGAAGCACAGAGGAATAAGATTAGAAAAGTGGAATAGAAACAATGAAACAGGAAACAGAATAGAAAAAAATATATAAAATGAATTTAAAGGCTGGAATGGTAGAAGACAAGAAAAGAAAAAAGAGAGAAAGAAAATAGTTAAAAAAAGAAAGTAAACAGAGCAAAAAGGAGAGAGAAATAAAAAGAAGAAAAATTGGAGACTAAATAAAAGAGGTGATATGAAAGAACAACAGAAAACAAAAGATATTAAGATGAAGGAGAGAAAAGAAATAGCATAGGAAGAGTAAATCAGTAAACAAAAGAAAAGAAAAACGAAAAACAAGCAGAGAAACAAAGGAAGGGGATACATAGCAAGCAAGAAACAAAACAGCAGCGACTCATTTTTAAAAAGTAGACAGAAGAAAAAATAAAATAAAATAAGTAAACATGGAAAATCAGCCTTCTCTCTTAGACCCCTAGGGATCTTCTCAGGCTGCTGGTGTTCCTCAGTCACTCACTCTGCAACTTGCCCTCTGCAGGTTTTGAACTGGGTTTTAGTGAGTAAAATAAGGGAAATTTTAAAAAGGAATTTTTTTAAAAAAAAATAACACATCCAAGAAAAACTAATACAAAGAGAATGTCTACCTGTTCCCTGTCACAAAGCTTCAGCTGGATGCCTGATAACCTGGTGGATCACTTCTCAAGGAAGAGCCAGGAGTCAAACCAGGGACCTCATATATGCTAGGCAGGAATTCTTCCACTGGGCTATTCTGCCTCCTTGGGTTAATTAGCCTTTCAGAAGGCTATCTAGGGGGATGGATGTGGCTCAAACGGTTGGGTGTCCGTCTCCCATATGGAGGGACCTGGGTTCGATCCCCGCGACCTCCTGGTAATTAAAAAAAAAAAAAAAAAAAACGTAATTAGAAGGCTATCCACCCCTTTTCTCTCCAGCAGGTTAGATTCCCTGCAGTCCGCCATAGTGGTGCTGATCAATTGCCTGTCTCTGCCTCCTCTCTGATGTAATTCCTCTCTTTACTTAGGCACCTGGGTGTGACCGCCTGCCTGAGGAGTTCCCCTCTCCTCTCGGGAACCCTTCCGATATTCAAGAGGGGCCCAGCTGGCTAAACTCACCGCAAAATCACTCTCCACCCTCCCAGACCCCTCTTTCTCGAAGGGAATCTGCCATCACACTCCCATTTGGAGCACGTGCCCAGGGACTCCACCTAGTCTATTTGCCCTGAGGGCCAGGTATGTGTGCCCCTTCCAGCCACCAAGGTAAGCAACCCACGATTTTCCCCTGGCTTCCCTATCAGTCCAGTACCTTCTAAGATGGCTCAGAAAACCTTCCCTTGGAGGTAGAAGTCTGCTCTACTCTCAGTGAGATACAACTCACCATGAGTTTTACCCTCACTTAATATCTTGGGGGGTGGGGGAGGAAAGCCCTTCCCAGCAGCTGGGAGGTTTAATAACTCACGATTATTTGTTTGGGCTTTTTTGTCTCTCTGACCCTCACTCTTCTGGGAGTTGTGAAGCAGTGTCATGGTTTGCTGTACCCCAAAGCAGGTCCCCAAGGAAGCCTCTGGCTTTTTCTCTGTTGTTTTAATGAGAGCTAAGCCTTATCTGCCTAACCTGTCGGCCATGTTCCCAGGTGAATATCTTTCTGAAGAAAGGATTTCCTGAAACACAAAAAGTGCAAAGTGTAAGTGAAAATATCAATAAAATTAGCTATATTAAAATTAAGGCCACTTACTAGTCAAAAAAATACCTTAAAGAAAGTGAAAATACATGTTATAAACTGGAAGAAGGTGTCAGTAAATATAACCAACTAAAGATTAATAAAAAGAATATATAAAGAAATTTTGGAAATCATAAGAAAAGGACAAGTAATGCAAAAAATATATATATATCAAAAGCCATAAACAAACACTTCACAGTAAAAGAATCATGTATGGCCAATACACATACAAGGAAATATTCAGCGTCATCAGTTATCAGAAAAATTACAAATCAAGACATGATATATCAATTTCCACCCATTTAATTGGCAAAACAATAAAAATGATAATAATGTTTAATAACGTTGGAGAGAATGTAGGTAAACAAGTTTGAGAGATAGAGATTAACTTTCCAAAACTAATCTACTGCAGGCTGTTATCCCAGAAATGGAGCTGACTTGCTGCAAAGCTCCATGAAAACCAGGTCTAGTCAAATGTTTAAGACTGTCAAATGCTTAAGACTGTCAATCCTAGTCAACCACAAGGCTTAGACCCAAGCCCTTGATTATGCCAGAGGAGGGGTTGGTGCTTTCCCAAACATGAACACTTGTGTCATTTGCAAATCCTGCCACTTGCTCACATCACCAAAGAGATGGGACTGCTAGATTTGGAACCCAGCCTCCTGATTATTATAGAGGAGAGACTGTCCTCCCTACTAAGAAGACTGAACTATCATTATAAGGGTGGAATAAAAATTCTGCTATGTCACTTTGCTATTTTATCTCAGCTCCTTATCACACCAGGAGAGGAGCTGGAATATTCCTAATCAGGCAGATTAAAAGTTTCACAACCCCAGAGTCAGGGTATAGTCTCACTTCTGGCCATGCTGTGTTCTACCCCAGAATAGGGTATGCAAAGGAGGCATTCAAGCAATAGTCTAGTTCTTATACTGAGTGTACATCCTCAAGTGTTTGTTGCATTATTGAAAGTAAATAATTATAAATAAATAGACAAACCAAAAATATCACCCAAATAAGCAGATCACTTCAGAGCCAGTGATAAGACTGCATCATAGGGAAGCGGGTGTGGCTCAATGGATAGAGCTCCCGTTTACCATATGGGAGGGCCCGGGTTCGATTCCTGGGGCCTACTTGTGAGGGCAGGCCCGCGCGGCGCGGTAGGCTGATGCAGCAAGACCTCACAGCAGGAAGCGGGTGTGGCTCGGTCGATAGAGGCCCACTTTCCAGGGGCCTCCTTGTGAGAGCAGGCCGGCCCACGCGGCGCGGTGGGCTGATGCAGGGGGACCTCACAGCAAGGGGGAGATAAGCAGACACAGAAAAAACACACAGCAAATGGACACAGCAAACACAAGCAGCAAGGGGGGAATAAATAAATAAATAAATAAATCTTTAAAGAAAAAAAAATCTAATCCTATGCTTCTGAGTCCAAAACAAAAGGAAAAGTGGCTTTGTAATTTTAGCTGACATGGCTTATATATATTATCTAAAATCAACACAATAATTTGTGATGTAGCTATTATCACCTCTCATAATTCATGTGAACTAACAGGTTCAGAGAGGCTAAGTGAATAACCCATCACTAAATATCTCACAAGAATTAAACATCGGATTTGAACTTAAGTCTCTCCCATTAGGTATAAGTTTGATTAAGTTGGGCTGCAGTGACAAATAAACCCCAAACTTTCAGTGGTTTAACACAACAGAAGTTTACTTCTCATTCACATAATTGTCCCAAGAGCATTATTCAAGTCAGTGGGGTTGGCTTTCTTTTATGCGGTCATCCAGGGGCTCTTAATCTTTTTTGTTCCACAGACCCCTTTGCTAGTCAGGTGCAAACCATGGACCCCTAACTAAGCTCACACTATACTATGTATTATTTAATAAATATATCACACCTGCACCAAAAAGTTCCCACAAGAATAATTTTTTTTTATTTAAATTCAAGCTCATGGACTCCTTGTTAAGAACCCCTGCTCTACAACATCATCACTGTGTGTGGGAAAAATCAAGAAGAATTCACTGGAAGGAGCTGTATATGTCAGGCTTAGACTAATACTCTACTTCCACTCACATTTCATTAGAGAGAAGTTAGCCACATGAACACAACTTAACTACAAGAAAGGGTAGGAAATGTGGAAAGAATGGATTTGAGTGGACAGCTGGTGGCAACCACAGCACTGTAGCACTGTAACAGGTTGCTTCCTATGAAGACAAATGCCAAAGATCAAAAATGACTGAAATATCACATGACAATGGCAAGCCATGAGCAACAAGTTATGTGATGCTAAGGTACATGTGTTCATTGGACTAATGCCCTGATTTTGCTAGAGTATTAAAAAAATATCTCAAGCAAAGCTTTGTGAGGTACTTTCTCACTATGCCTGAATCCATAGATGCCCACTGGCCAACTGTACTATGCAAAGTGGTGGTCATACTTCAGCTGGTAACTATGGAGGATAGAGGGGAGTGTGTGGATGCAATGTGTGTGCACTGGAGGGATTCAAGGAAATAATGAAATATGGGAAGAATCATTACATTGAAAATTAGTGTATGTTGGTGGGCATCCAAGACCACCTTTCCTTGGTCTTGCTTCACAAAATATAGCATTTTGCTTTTATTTACTTTTGATTTTGGCCATATAATCATTAGGTTCCAAATGCATTCAAGAATAATCAATATTATTTCCAGGTTCTTCAAAACTAGGGCTTGTAACAAAGAGAGGATTATTCAAACAAAATTAAAAGTTTCTGGAGAGAGTGTAATTAAGTTATTAGAGGAGTGTGACAAATATTCCCTGGCCAAGTATATTGATGTCATACTGCCCTGATCAGTTACCTTCTTTAATTCTTTTCTAAATAATAATAGTAACCACTTATTAAGCACCTACTGTGTGCCAAGAGCTGTATAAACATTATACCAGTTAACTTCAATAATGTTCTGAGATAATTAGGATTCCCAATTTTCAGATGAGGATACTGAGCTTAGAGAGTTTAACTGCCTAAAATCACAAAGCAAAGCAATAGCAGACTCAGGGTTAGAAACCAGATCTCTCTGACTCCAACACTTTTATTCTTCCCCATTATAAGTGGCCAGCTTATCATAACCCTAGGTCAGAGTTGATAATGAGTTATTCAAAATGTGTATAAAAGAATCACAAGTTCTTTATTTTTGTTGGAGTGTTCACACTGGGAAGGCTGCAGCTGATATTATACATGGTGAGTATAATTACCCACCCAATTCTGGCCTATCAGGACTCGGGTGCCACCAGCTAAACTATATAGTAGATGAGATTAAGATGTTCTCTTAGCTCAGCCCTTGTGGGGATAATACTCATCCCTAGGTTGCCATCTGTTCAGAAATTTTAAAGTTTCACTTTTACCAGGAAGACAGGATCTTTCCAAGCACTCAAATTATATCGTGTAGACATTACTGCTCTTGACTGGAAATCCTAGTTTCCTACATGTTAAGTAACGTGAAATTGAGTGGGATATTTTTCGTTTCCTCAGAATTGACTCTTAGGACTCAATGCTGATAAAAAAAAAAGTGACAAGTATCTTACATTCTTAAAAAAAGAGCAAAAATAAAGGTGGTCCAGATGTCCTCCAAGGCTTATATTAAGCAGCCGAGATGGGTCTTCCAACCCCAACCATCCCCCACCTACCCTAGTCATTTTCCTCTCTCCCCCTCCACAAGCTCCAGCCTAAATAAAAAGAATGTTAGAGAGCCCATGTAGAAGTAGAGTCATTGACACGGAGCATAGGACTGTACCTTTCCCCCTCTTTCTCTTGGAGGAAGGAGACATACTCCTTATCCTCACCCCAAGCCATTCGGAGAACAACTTAAGAGACTTGGAGTGCCTGCTCTGGTGGAGAATGGGCATCTCATTCCTAGTTGAACATCTGCTTAGGCAGTGTACATGCTAATCTGCCTTCTGTGCCTATTTCAGCAGAGCCGAAAGAGATTTGAAGGGAGAATGCAGTATGAAAGGAGGGGCAGGATGGTGAGGCTTGGTTAAGGTGTGTGACATTTTCAAGGTTAAGAGAACATTGAAAACTATAGCTGAGCAGGAACTATCTAGCAGAAAACATGCCCAAGAAGACTGGGCACACCTAATGAGATATCAAGAGTTTCAAGAAGCTATGGTTTAGAGTGCCAAGAGTATAGCTAAAGAGATTTAAGGAAATCAAGCTAAAAAGAATATCATATTAGAAAACTAGGCAGTTAGGAAACCCCAAAGAATCCTCCCACATATCACAAAGGAGCCAGCTTGTAGATATTTGCCAGAAGCATCAGCATCCAGTCTTAGCTAGAGATGCAGACACTGCCAAAAGTCTACAATTGCTGTAACCTGATAAATTAGAAATGCTTGTCCTATTCCATCTTCTTCCAAACTAGAGAGACCAACAAAAGAAAAACAAAAAGAACAGATATTTACAGGTGCCTCAGACCCTGGGTCAAGCTGGAGCTGGTTAAAGAAGTGTAGAATATGAGCAATAAATTGCATATGGCATTGAAGCTTTAAATCCAACTAGACTGGATTAGACATATTTGTAGCTGAAACTTATTGTAAAACTCTGGGATCTGCCTAAAATGTTTTGGAATACTAGATGTTAGTTTTTAGATGTCATCAGATTATTGTTTTGCAAATATTCTTCACTCCCTCTCCTTTGCTCTCCTCTATGCAGAGGAATATACTGCCTTGCCCATGTGACTTGCTTTGACTTAAGGGATGTTGGCAGAACTGAGTTAGCAAGAGTTAGAAAGCACTTATGTGGATGAGCTGGCCCTCTTGCACACCTGCTTTTACCACAAGAAGACATACCTCAGGCTGTCACTGGCCCAAGGAGGATGACAGATATATGGAGCAGGTCTGAACCTATTACACAAATGGCAACCAAGCCCAGTCTAGATCAACTGAAGCCCAGACAACTGGCACACTTGTGAGAAATAGATATATTTAGTTAATTTAGCCATTTCACACTATTAATAGGCTTTAGATTTTTATCTTTTTTATTTTTTTTATTCAGAGAGTGCTGCAAGGGACATATTTTTACATATATGAGAAATTATTTCTATAAGCTGAAAAACTAAAAGCAACCTTCTGGCCCAAGGGCATTGTCTGTCAAGCTTTTGCATTATACTGCCTAGATTCCCTGGAAAGACATTATAACTGTATCATCATTATTTACATGCCAACCTACCAGATAAAGGAAAGCATGTCTCTCCATCCTTCCTAAAGACAGGCTTTAAAAATCTTTTCAAATTTTACCAAACTGATACATAAAAAACAGAATCTCATTGCTTTAATATCAGCAGTTACAAATAGTAAGGCATTACTATGTATGCTCACACGGAAAGGTTTCCACAATATACGTGAAAAAGCAAGTTGCAGAACTTTATGTAATATGATCTCATTTTTTGTATACATATGCATATTTATACCTACCTCTTGTATAAATGTGAATGTGGGGGGGATTTGTGTTTGTATATTTAGGCATATCTTTATCTAAATCCATATAAACATTAAAAATCTGGAAAAATATTCACCAAACTGTTACCATGATTATCCATGATAAATTATTTAGGAATAAAAGGAGTAAAGGGAGAAGTTTTATTGTATATTTTATATAGTTCTGTGTTGTTTAAAATTTATAACCATGTAATATTTCATAATAAAAGAAAACGATAAAGATAAAAATTTATTTAAAAATAAAAGATTTTCATTAGCCAGTATTATTCAGACATAATCTCCATTTAATGATTTCCTTTATTTCAAACCTCACGGAGAAATAAATTAACATATCCACATAAGGTGGCACAATTCTTGTGTGCTTGACATTTATAATTAATGCTATTTAACTTAGTCAAATCAAATATGTTAAGTTCTAATTCAAATTAAGATATTTTATATATCATTTATTGATAAAACAGCAAATAATAATAATCCCCCTACTAATTAAAGAGAAATGAAACAAAAAGAAAATCTCCCTCAAATATATCTGTGCTGGGCTCAAGAAAGTAAACAAGCAATATTAATGTACTCTAAAACAAATGAGTTCCAGATTTCCATTTGTATTTCAGGAAGCTTTCATTCTCTGAGCTTTGTGTTTACAATTCTTAATACCATTAATGGGCTATCTTAAGCCCTTTCAAGTAATTTATTAAGAAAGTAAAACAACTCTTCAATTGAGATGTTTTTATATCTCCAGTTTTTCTACAAAAGCATCTCGAAATTAAAATTCATTCCTACTTTTGAAAATCAAGTACACATGTCTGACTGAAGCATTTTTAGTGGTTTTTTATATACAATATGGCACTATCTGAAGTAGAGGAAAAAATAGAGTATTCTGAGAAATTGAGATTTGGCTAGACAAATAGTGAATCACAAATCATTGTTTCCCATTGATTCATAAAAAGTTTGTGCTTCCTTCTCCCATTGTCCAAATCATGCTGTGAGTAAGGACTTATCTTCTTTATGCCAACAATGCAACCAAAGCCTAGGGAGCTAATTGGACAATGACCATGAATGAAAAACAAAGAATGTTACAGAACCCGACAAAACTAAGACCAAATAAAGACTATTGTAAATATATCTGGATAAGGAAAGAATGAGTTTTAAGATAGTTTCAAGTGAGCAAAAAATATTAACATACTCTGAAATGCAAATTTGCCCAGATAATTGCTTGCATTGGACCATGCTCTTGAAGAGACTTTAGTGTAGCATATTTTTTTTCCAGTCACATTCTAAATTCATCTTCCACAGTGTATTATCAAATCCTAAATCCATTTGCCCAGGCATGTATTTAAGGCTTTTGTTGGGGTGGTCAAGCAGCCCAGAAAGCACATGGTTTTTAAACAATAAATCAGAAATAGAATTATATGATATTTTGTTGAAGCAAATTGATTGTGACTTACAGAAAAGGTTCCTACAGAAGATGTAATAAAACAGCTGTAGTTCCCTTGGGTTCCACTGGGTGTCTTAGAATTTCCCCAAAGAATAAGAGAGAGGTTCCATCTTCTGGATGACTTAAACTTTTGTCTCAGAAGCTGAGCTCAGAGGCTCAGAAGAAGCCAATCAATTTTAAGGTGGAGTTGTAGGGTTCAGACCAGTGTTAAAATGTTGATTTGAGAACTATTTGATAATCACAGGGAGGCATCAGTTTACTGATGTCAAACCCACAGGTACCATTCACTCTGCCCCATTTCAACAGAGTAAATCTCAGCCAACATCAGTTTGTGACATATAGTTCAGAATATGGAAATTCTAATACTGTCTTCTGGAGACGGTGGAGGTGGCTAAACCCAGCAGTCAATAATAACACATGTTTGACATACTGTAGTCCATTCTATAGAAAAACTCATGCCTGATGTTCAACAAGTACTTGAAGGAACGGTTTGCATATCTACAAACAGATCTGTATTACCTGTCACTGGGTCTTGGGAGTTAAAAGTTAAGAATAATTGGGAGTGCTTCAGGCTGAGAGGGGACTTAGATATTGTTAGGGGGGTGTAGAACCACTGATAAAAGTAGATTTATTGTTATTGTAGTTTTAGCTGGTGTTAACGGAAGAACCTGTAACATTGATATAAAGATAGTGGTTGCCAGGGGTTCAAAGGGAAGAAGGAGAGAAGAATAGGTGAAAAACAGGACATTTTTGGGGCAGTGAAATTGTTCTGTATGACACTGCAATGATGGACACGTGGCATTATACATTTGTCAAAGCCTATAAAACTGTACAGCACAAAGTATGAGCCATGATGTAAACTATAGACTGTGGTTAGTAACAATGCTTCAATATCGGTTCATCAAGTGTAACAAATGTACTATACAAATGCAAAATGTTAATAATAGGGGAAACTATGCATGTGGGTAGTGGTGGAGCTATATGAAAAATCCCTATATTTTCGGTGTAATTTTTCTGTAATTCTAAAACTTCTCTAAAAATAAGGTTTACAATTTTTTTAAAAGTTAAAAGTTTTTAAAACCTCAATGGAAAATGTTTTTAAAAGGCCCTGTATTAGTTTGAAATATAGTACTATATAAATTTGATTGTTTGATGTTCCGTTAGAATAAATTCCTATTGAACATTAAGGATTGACCTCAGCAAAAAAGACAGATATTATCAAGAAAATAATCTAGATACAGTGTCTGATCTGTTGTGGTTTCTAAAATGTTCTATAAAAAGTTATGTAAGTTTCTTACTTCAAGTGCTGTCTAATTTGAGATTTTACTCCCTATTCCAGGAGAGCATTTTTGATAAAAACAAGTTTTAATTTGAAACTATGTGCAACTATTTTACAAAACAATTTTAATAAAAACTCCAATTTTGAAAAAAAAATAATTGGGAGAAGGAGTGGCCTCTTGAAAGAAATACAAAGAAGAAAGCTGTTCGCTAAGATTTCTCAACTTTCCCCTTTAGTAACTTATACTCCCATCCAAGAGTAGCTGTTGCTCCTCTCTTTCCATGTTCTACTAGATCCTAAATGATCTGATTCCTGCCTTGCTCTCCAACCTCCTTTCCTCCCATTCTCCCCTTACTCATCAGATGCTTCTGCAGTGGCCAGTCCCTCAAATGTACCCAGCCGATCTCTGCCTCAAACATTTTTGCATTGCTCTTCTCTCTGCCAGGAATGCTCTAATCTTCTTTCTAGCCCTGCTGTTCTCTCTGCCTGGATTATTTTTAACCCCCTCCTGAAGGCTGGCTCCTTTTCGTCATTCAGGTCTCAGCTTAAGCATTTTCCACATTAAAAAAACAAAAAATCAAAAAACTTTGACTGACCAGCACAATTAATATCCTTTAATTCAAATTTCTCTCCATCCTATTACTCTATTTACTATCTTTTCACAGCACTTACCACAATCTGAAATCATCTCATTCATTTATTTGTTTACTTATTGTGGTGGTTTGAAGCTGTATGTACCCCAGAAAAACATGTTCTTAAATATAATCCATTCCTGTGGGTGTGAACCCATCATAAGTAGGATCTTTTGATGAAGCTACTTCAGTTAAGGTGGGACTTACATCGTTCAGGATGGGACTTAATCTTATTACTGGAGTCCTTTGAAAAGGAATGAATACAGAGAGAGAGAGAAAGACACAGAAGAGACTGAAGGCAACAAAACCCAAAATCCAAAAGAGAAGGGAGAGACAAGCAAATGCTGCCATGTCCCTTGCCATGTGGCAGAGAAGTCCAGGACCACCGGCAGCCAAACTTCAGGAAGAAAGCATTGCCTTGATGATGCCTTGATTTGGACATTTTCTTGACCTCAAACTGTAAACTAATGAATTCTCATTGTTTAAGCCAACCCATTTCATGGTATCTGCTTTAAACATCCTAGCAAACTAATATACTTATTGTCAATATTCCTCAATAGAGTAAAAGATTCTTGAGGAGTATCTTGAGGAATTCAAGGTGGGCTCTTAAATATGCTTATAGAATGAATGAATAAATGAATATTCCAGGCATTTTTATTCTCTGTGTTATTACACAGTGATGAAGAGTGTAAGTTTTGGTGTCAGTATTGGGTTTGAATCCCAGTCTTTCTAATTATAAACTTAATAAACTTGGAAAGTTACCTAACTTCTCTGAACCTCAGTTTCCTTTTCTGTAGACTGGGAAAAATAATAACATCTTTGTTATTTAGGTTTGTGAAGATTAAACAAAATAAAGCATAAAATACGGAGTAACGTGTCTGTCCCACAGTAAATGTTGAATAAACATTAATGAAAAAGTGGTGCTTCTTTCAAAGACACTGCATTTGAAAAGATCTCAAGAAGAGAGTAAATTTTAAGAAGGAGATGCTGTGCTTACTATTAATGCAACAGCTACCACTGTGATATACTTTTTGGGTAGAGAAGAGATCTTATTAAGAAGGAACTTAATTGGTTCCCTTTACATCATTCTTTGAAGAAAACCTTAATCAAAGGAGAAGGCAAAATATGTCTTGCTGGTGAAAGAGATGGTGAATGATAGTCAGAGAAGAGGCTAGATTTTTTCAGGAGAAGCTTGCCTGGCTGGCCAATAGAGGGTCTTATCCACTAATATTTCATAGGTGAATTTACCAGAATCAAGGATTGGCTGTTCAGGTCCAGAAATTTGTCAACCTCCCTAGTTAATGACACTTATGTTGCCTTGAAATATCCAAACTGAAGCATATAAGCTACAGGTTAGTTTGTTAAATTACCATGAGAACTCTCACTTTCAAATGTCAAATATTCATATTAGCCTGAGCAGTACATTCTCTCTTTCTAAGAAAAAGAATCTATAAAGACAAATTCTGATGCAAAAATGGCTTGGTATGCAAGAAAAAACACTTGTAGGTCCCTAATATTATTGAAAATGTGCTGTCAGAGCCCAATGCATCCACCTCTACTTCCAAATCCTTGGGCTGGTGCTGGAGAGATGCTATTAGTTTTCTTCCTCTGACTCTTGTTTTTCAATGTTTCCTCACCTTCTGACAGATCTTTTCCTTAGATATCTTAATATTATTTATCCTGCAACAGCTTGGATGTAATTAATTCATCCAGGTGACAGCATGGTCTCTAGGATGGAAGAAACTTTTCAGCCATCAATGACATAATTATTTTCTATAATTACATTTTCTAATTTCTAATTACATAAAATGTTAAATTTTTTAACTTCTTATTATTCCTTAGTGTATTCCCTGCTTACTCTCTATATCTATAAGTTCACAGAGTAGAAAATTGTCAATGACTATAGTAATAATAAGGATATGCAAATACTGAGACTACTCAAAAATATTCCAGTTTTCCTCCTTCTAAGAACATAGTAAGATTACAGTTTCCTACCTCCTCGAAGAGATAAATGAGCATTGACTTGCTTGACTAATGATATATGAGTGAAAGTGACAGATGACACTTCTAGGTGGAAGTTTTAAATGCCAGGCATGATTAGCCATGCTTGCTTTCCCTCTGACACAGCATGTGGGAATGGTCGAGGTAGTAGTGGCTTCATCAAGCTTGATACTTGAGCTTGGTACCCCATTGCCCACCCACAAGGGACATATCCGTGTGTGAGAAATACTTATCTTTTATCTTAAGCCATGGACATTTTGGAGTTATTTTTTATGCACCATAACCTAACCCATTCTGACTAACATAGATATGAAAATGTCTAGAGTATCCCCTGATGATGTCTGGTTTTACTTTAGCTTAGAATTATCTCAAGTTCACCATCTGTTAAATAAGTGTTCAATTAGAAAATGTCTGTCTCTTTCAAACAGCAAATTATACTTCTAAATTTACTGACAATTTTCCCAGATTATGACTTTAAATTGATGCCCATATTGACAAATTTGTTTTCATTCAGCAGCCCTTACAGATGTATTTTCAACACTTTTTTGGCCCAGTCATAGGACTTTCCTTATTGTAGAACTGTTGGAGAAAGCTTGCTTTTAGGAGGTATCAGGGATTGAACCTAGGACCCATACATGCAAAGCAGGCACTCAACCATTGAGCTACATCTGCTCCCCAAAGAGCTGTTTTTTTTTTTTATAGTAAAAATGGGAGAGTCCCAAACAAGATCTTTGCTATGTTTAGAAGAGATTCCCTAGCTAGGGATTTGATTTTATAGAAAGGGTTTAGCCAAAGCAACTTTTTCTTAAAAGTCAGTAAGTAAAACAAAAAGCTATTTGTGACACTGTGCAAACAAAAAGTCTATTTAAGTGCTGTGAAACTATTGAGGAGGGGGGAAACAGCCCATTGAGGACATGGTAGTAATATCGAAACACTTTGGGAAGAAGAAAAAGTCCTCATGAGAAGTGAAATATCTGCTATAAAGAATTACTAAAACAAAGAAAAATATTTATATTAAGTGTATAAATTATCAACCAATGGAATATATTCATGGTGAAAATTATTTCAGGTAGAAATTATCACTCATCATTAAGCTTTAGTTCAATTAGCCAAGCAAATGAGAAGCCACTGCAGAATCTTTTACACTGCCTTATTTCTTAGGTGTTAGTCTTAAAAACTCAATGCATTCCTCACTGAGGACAACATACGGAATGTGCTAAATCTCAAGTTAAATCTCAATTCAAAGCCATTTTTCTCACTTCTATCCCAGGACACAAAATACAGATGAGAGCAAAGTTAGAGCATTACAAAACAGCCTTTCCTCCCCTAGGCTCAGATAAGAGATGTGCAGCCAAATGGAATTTTACCAAATTTTCTAAAATGAGTAACATTGTATGAGCTATGTTCCCTTGGGAACTTTATGAAAATTAGATGTCTATCTCAAAGGATTCTCCAAGAAAACCCTAAAATTAACAAGCATTTGTCCTGACCCTGGGACAACTGCAGAAAATTGCAAACACCTAACAACAGCTTAAACTAAAAAACTTGAATTTACCCCAAATATGATAATAAAAATAAGATTACAATTTACTGAATGCCTATTATTCACTCTTTCAACAACATTTATTGATTGTATATAAGGTGCCAAGAACTGTGCTAGCTGTTTTCACATGCACTGTCTCATTTGGTCAAGAATCCTGTAAAGTACATATAAGTTTACAGTGAATGAACAAAGGCACACAACAAATAGGTTCTTTTATTCAAGAGATATTTATTTATTAAGGACGTCTTATATGCTGGCACTTTTCTCTGCACTAGAGCCCATTATTAACATTCGGGAGAATCAGGGTGACAAAACAAAGGCAGACCTCAATGTCCCATGTCTAAATATTTAAAATTATAAACAATGGGGTTCTGGAGGCAGCTCACATAGGCTCATGAGAGCCAACTTAGGCATCTCTTCCCAACTTTGCAGTCAGTAATGTTGCATTGGTAGCTTGAAATTGGCCATGCTAGGAGCATTTATACCACAGTAAAAGGCAAACATTTTAAATTAGGTTTTGTTATTTTTCCAGAGAGCCTATTGTTAAACATTTAGCAGCACACCATTGCTATAAATCAATCTAACTGTTGAATGAAATATGTTCTATCCTCCAACCTTGAAAAATATACCTTCATAATAACCTGGAAAGCCAAGTTTGAATTTAGAATCCTCAGATTCCTTATTGTTCTACATCAGAATTTGGCAGGACAGGGAAAGCCTGTTCCTTGACTCCAGTCCTCAGCCTACAGACTGAAGCCTAAAGTCCTCTCCACTTCTCATCCCATCCCAGACACCATCCCACACTGGGAGGGACCTCATGTGAGCACATGTGGATACTCGAGAATACGTATCTAAGCTTCCTCTACCTACACACCACATATACAGAGCTGCCCTTGGACCGCCCCTTGAGCTTCGTAGTGTAGGTACTAGGGATACAGTACAACCTCAGTGGGTTGGAGGAAAGGAAGAAGACACTTTTAGACCCTGGAAGTAGACATAAGACTTGGGGGTCTGAAATTTCAAAGTCAAGGCTCCCAGAGCATTATCTAAAATGGAAGGATAGTGTAGACTCAACATGGGCATGGGACTGTGGGTCCCATAGTTAAATCACCCCATGAGGAGTGGTCAAATGGAGGAAGACCAGGGTAGGGCCCTCTAAAGCACAGGGCCCAAGGTAGGGGCCCCTACTGCCTGGTCTAAGAATGGTACTAAATGCAGAAGTCCCAAAGCCCTCATGGAGCTCATATTCCACTGAAAGGAGATATAAAATAAAGAAATTACTTTAACAATCAAATTAGCTATATTACTACCCCTCTTTTCAGTCCAAGTGAAATAATGTTAGTAATTATCATTTATTGACCCTTGACTATTTAAACAGAACTTAGTAAATTCTTTATTTTTTAATACTTTTTTATTTTTTTTATTTTTTTAAAGATTCTTACATTACATAAATGTTACATTAAAAATGTAGGGGATTCCCATATGCCCCATTCCCTACCCCTCCCACACTATCCCACATTAACAACATCCTTCATTAGTGTGGTACATTTGTTACAATTCATGAACACATATTGGAGCATTGCCACTAAGTGTGGATTATAGTTTACATTATAGTTTAAACTCTCTCCCACACAATTTTTTAAGTTATGACAAGATATATAATGGCCTGTATCTGTCATTGCAACGTCAATCAGGGTAATTCCAATATCCCGAAAATGCCCCCAGATTACAACTATTTTTCTCTCTCCCTGCCCTCAGAACCTCCAGTGGCCACTGCATCCACATCAATGATAAAAGTTCTTCCATTACTAGAAGAACAGTAAGTCTACTCTAGCCCATCATTCATTCCCCAATCCTGAGGATTCTGGGATGGTGATGCCCTCTCTGCCTGTATTTGAGAGGGGCTTAGATCCCATGTGGCAGATGGATGGGACTATCTTGCTTGCAGTTGTAGACTCTCTCTCTGTTCCTTGGGATGGTCATTGCCCATAATCATTTCCTTATTAGTTGTCCTGTGTGAGTCCAATGAACTAAAGAGTAGGTGTTGCAACTCGGTTGATATTCAGGGCCCAACTAGCACATGGAAAATCCAAAATTTAAGTCTCTTGGGCATAAACTTATCAACTCTAGTACTAACTATAGGTTCTAATAGAAGGGACAGAAGAGCCATGTGTAGGGAAACAATGACTTAGTCCAATTCTATCACACTGGGAAGCATAAATTCCAAAGTAGGGTCCATTGGCAGGGTGTCAAACTCCTGAGCTGTCAGCCCTGCCTATAGTATATGAAGGTGTTTCCAGAGTCCTCAAAAACACCACTATTTGAGGCAATATTTACTGTGGCAGTTAATGGGATCCTGCTGAGATGTGCATAAGCATAACCTCTGGGATGACCTCCCAACTCACTTTGAAGTCTCTTAATCATATAAACTCATTTGTCTTTACCCTTTCCCCCTTTTGGTCAAGGTCCTTTTCCAGTTGCATTGCTAGTTGGTACTTGGTAGTAATCCCTCAATGCCAGGGAGGCTCATCCCCTAGAGTCAGGTCCCATGCCAGGGGGAAGGTAATCCATTATATGTTAATTTGGCTTAGGGAGAGGCCACATTTGAGCAACAAGGAGGCTTTCAGGAGGTAACTCTTAGGCAATCTATAATACTAGGCTAAGTTTCAATTTCAAAAGAATAGGTTCATAAGTACAATCATCAATATCAAGGGCCCAACAATGGTCCATCTTCCTTCACTAGTCACTGCTCCTTTATTTGGGGGATTCCTGCTGTCCCATTACAGAACATGGCAGAACTCCCCAAGATGGGAATTGGATATTCTTTTGGCTATTGTGTGGATCTCCACCCACCGTGACAAAGCCCCATGAACACTTGAACTCATTCATTTGCCTTATAGGTATGTCCCAGGTGAACCTCCTCCCATGCATCCCCCATCACTGACAACCCACACCAATGATCCTCCCCTGCCACAGTTGTAACCCTTCTGTGATCCAAAACATCTTCAAAAATGAAGCCAACAAAATAACTGAATAAAATTAATAAGAAAATGAAATGATAGTTTTAAAAATGACAAAATACAAAAAAAAAAAAGAACTTGAAATAAAAGAAATAATTTTTTTTATTTAAAAAATTTGGCGTTATGTCTTTCATCACTGTAAGATCTGTTGTCTTGTATGTGCAATGACATTTTCTTCCATTTATTCCCCTAGTGTGTTATTTTTTTTTTCATTTTATCTTCAAAGAAGCTTTAGGTTACAAAAAAGTCATGTACAGAATATAGGGGATTTCCATATACCCAACATCCTCCCCCTTTTCCCCTTTTCCCTATTAATAACATTTTACATGTGTATGGTACATTTGTTACAATTGATGTACAAATATTGAAGCATTGCTGCTAACCATGGTCAATGATTTACATTATGGTTTACATCTTGTACCATATACTTTTATAAATTTTGATGAAATTTAACATGACCTATATCCATCATTGCAAGATCAGGTAGAACAATTCCAATGCCCCCAAAATTGCCCCCTGTTTCATCTATTCTATTCTTCCCCCTCCCCTCAAGACCCACGGCAACCACCAGGCTTCACTCCTTGAAAAACAAGATTTGTAGTTACTTGTATCAAGGGCTTGACATACTGGCCTATCCTTCCCTATTAGGCACTGCCTATGCTCTCAAGAGACTCCTACCCCTCTATTTGTGAACATAGCAGGACTGCCCAGGATGGGAGTCCAACACCTTCGTGTTCATTGTGTGAGTCTCCACCCATTGATACAACACACTATGACAGGATGAACACTCACATACTCCATAGAAGTTTGCCCCAGGTGCACCCTGTCCTACATGCCCCCCACATCCAACACCCTAAACCAGTAACCCTCCCCTGCCATATTTGCCACACACACACACACACACACACACACACACACACACACACAAAAACATTCCCAAAGTTGTAGTTTCAACCACATACCTGCAAATCCCCAGAGTTCACCATTCCCTCCTCTGACCCTTCTCCCACTTCCATGGACAGTGCAGCCCCCCACCCTACCCCCCTTACAGGCAAGCACCACCCAACCCAATAACACCACTACACTACTGTCATGCCCATGCACTGCAAAACTACACCCTTCCACCTTATCATAGATTTCACCTATA
Source organism: Cabassous unicinctus (assembly GCA_029593785.1). Lineage (NCBI taxonomy): Eukaryota > Metazoa > Chordata > Mammalia > Cingulata > Chlamyphoridae > Cabassous > Cabassous unicinctus. Next base: position 24,994 of record JAQZBX010014208.1, read on the forward strand.
TGGGCATTGGCTCACAACCCTCTACTCCTTTTCTGTCTCCTGTAAACCTCGCTCTGTGAGTCTGTTCAATTTGCTTAATTCATATCAGTGAGCTCAAGTGCTATTTGTCCGTCAGTGCCTGACTTGCTTCAATCAACATAAGGTCCTCAAGGTTCATCCATGTTACCCCATGTGTTAATACTGCATTCCTTCTTACAGAATAATAATATCCCATTGTATATATATATACCAGATTTTGCTTATCCATTTAACTATTGATAGGCATTTGGGTTGTTTCCAAATTTTGGCAATACTGTATAGTGCTGCCGTGAATATTGGTGTGCATATGAATGTTTGTTGCCCTGCTTTCAATTCTTCTGGATATAAACCCATTAGAGGGATTGCTGGATCATATGGCAGTTCCGTAGTTAGCTTCCTGAGGCACCACCAGAAAGTGGCTCAGAAAGTGCTGCACCATTCTACATTCTCACCAGCAGTGGATAAGTGTTCCCATTCCTCCACATCCTCTCCAACACTTGTAATCCTCTGGTTTTTCATAGCCGCCAGTCTAATGGGTGTAAGATGATATCTCATTGTAGTTTTGATTTGCATTTCCCAAACAGCTAGTGATGTTGAGCATCTTTTCATGTGCTTTTTAGCCATTCGTATTTCTTCTTTGGAGAACTATCTATACAAATCATTTGCCCATTTTTAAATGGGTTGTTTGTCTTTTTATTTTTGATGTGTCAGATTTCTTTATATATGCTGGATATTAGGCCCCTATCAGATATATCATTACCAAATATTTTCTCCCATTGAGTAGGCTGCCTTTTCACTTTCTTGACAAACTCCTTTGAGGTGCAAGCGTTTTTGCTTTTGAAGAGGTCCCATTTATTTATTTTTTTCTTTCATTGCTCATGCTTTGGGTATAAAGTTCATGAAACCATTTTCCAATACAAGATCTTGTAGATGTTTACCAACATTATCTTCCAAAATCTTTATGATCTTGACTCTTATATTTAGATCTTTGATCCATCTTGAGTTAATCTTTGTATAAGGTATGAGATAATGTTTCACTCTCAATCTTTTGGATATAGATATCCAGTTCTCCAAGCACCATTTGTTGAAGAGGACATTCTCTCCCAATTGAGTGGGCTTGGTAACCTTGTCTTATATCAGTTGACTGAATATACAAGGATCTATATCAGAACTCTCACTTCAGTTCCATTGGTCAATATGTCTATCCTTGTGCCAATACCATGCAGTTTTGGCCACTGTAGCTTTGCAGTATGTTTTAAAGTCAGGAGTGTGAGTCCTCCAATTTCATTTTTCTTTTTCAATATGTCTTTGGCTATTTGGGACCCCTTGTCCTTCCAAATAAATTTCATAGCTAGCTTTTCCAATTGAGTAAAAAATGCTGTGGTAATATTTATTGGGATAGCGTTAAATCTGTAAATCAGTTTGGGAAGGATAGACATCTTAATGATGTTTAGTCTTCCTATCCATGAACAGGGAATATTCTTCCATTTATTTAGGTCTTCTTTGATTCCCTTTAACAGTGTTGTGTAGTTTTCTGCATACAAGTCATTTACATCTTTAATTAAATTTATTCCTAGGTATTTGATTCTTTCAGTTGCTATTGTAAATGGGATTTTTTTCTTGATTTCCTCCTCAGTTCATTATTGGTGTACAGAAATACTACTGATTTTTGTGCATTAATCTTATACTGTGCCACTTTACAAAACTAATTTATAAGCTCTAGAAGCATTGTTGTAGGTTTCTCAGGGCTTTAGAGGTATAGGATCATGTCATTTGCAAATAGTGAAATTTTGACTTCTTCCTTTCCGATTTGGATTCCTTTTATATTTTTTTCTTGCTTAAGTGCTCAAACAAGTACTTATAACACAATGTTTAATAAGAGCAGTGGCAGTGGGCATCCTTGTCTTCTTCCAGATCTTAGAGGGAAAGCTTTTAGGATTTCACCATTGAATATGATGTAGGTTTTTCATATATACCCTTTATCATGTTGAAGAAGTTTCCTTCTATTCCTATCTTTTGAAGAGTTTTTATCAGGAAAGGGTGCTGTATTTTGTCAAATGATTATTCTTTATCTATGAAGATGATCATATGATTTTTTTTGTTTTGATCTGTTTATGTCATGTATTACATTGATTGATTTTCTTATGTTGAACCATCCTTGCAAACCAGGGATGAAACCCACTTGGTCATGATGTATAATTCCTTTGATGTGTTGTTGAATACTATTAGCAACTATTTTGTTGAGGATATTAATATCTAGATTCATTAGAGAGATTGGTCTATAGTTTTCTTTTCTTGGGGCATCTTTGTTTGGCTTTGGTAGTAGGGTGATGTTGACATCATAGAATGAGTTAGGCAATGTTCCCTACACTTCTATTTTTTTGAAGAGTTTATGCAGAATTGGTGTTAGTTCTTTCTGGAATGTTTGGTAGAATTCACCTGTGAAGCCGTCTGACCATGGTCTCTTAGTTGGGAGGCTTTTGAAGACTAATTCAAAATCGTTACTTGCTGGTAACTCTGTTGAGTTCATCAGTTTCTCCTTTCATCAATGTAGGCTGCTTGTGTATTTCTAGGAATTTGTCCATTTCCTCTAAATTATTCATCTTGTTGGCATACAATTTTTCAAAGTATCCTCTTATGATACTCTTTATTTCTGTGGAGTCAGTAGTGATAGCCTCTTCTTCGTTTCTTATTTTATGCATTTGCATTTTCTCTCTTTTTTTCTTTTTATTTATTTATTTATTTTATTTTTATTTTTTTATTTTTTAATCTAGTTAAGAGTTTGTCAATTTTATTAATCTTCTAGAAGAACCAGCTTTTGCTTTTATTTTTTCTAGTGCTTTCTTATTTTCAATTTAATCTTTGTTATTTCCTTCTTTCTACTTGCTTTGGGTTAAGTTTGTTGTTCTTTTTCTAATTCCTCCAGGTGTGCAGTTAGGTCTTTGATTCTAGCACTTTCTCCTTTTTTAATATAGGCATTTGTGGCTATGAATTTCCCTCTCAGTGTAGCTTTTGCTGCATCCCATAGGTTTTGATACATTGTATTGTCATTTTCATTTGTTTAAAGATAGTTACTGATTTTTTGGCAATTTCCTCCTTGACCCACTGATTGTCTGAGAGTGTGCTGTTTAATTTCCATATTGTTGTGCCAAATCTGCTTCTCTGCCACTTCCTGATTTCCAGCTTCATTCCATTGTGGTCAGAGAAATTACTTTGTATAATTTTTATCTTCCTGAATTCATTGAGAGTTGTTCTGTGGCCTAGGATGTGGACTATCCTGGAGAATGACCCATGTGCACTCAAGAAGAATGTATATCCCACTGTATTTGGGTGTAATGTTCTGTATATGTCTATTAGGTCCTGATCCTTTAATGCATGATTCAAGGTCTTTGTTTCTTTATTGATTCTCTGCCACGATGTTCTGCCTAATGGTGATAATGATGTATTAAAGTCCCCGACTATAATTTTAGAGGCATCTATTTCTCCACTTATTTTTTTCTATGTTTGCCTCATGTATTTTAAGGCATCCTGGTTAGGTGCATAAATGTATATGATTGTTCTTTCTCCTTGATAGATTACCCCTTTTGTTAATATGTAGTGGCCTTCTGTGTCTTTTACAATAGTATTGCATTTAAAGTCTATTTTGTCCAATATTAGTATAGCTCCTCCTGCCCTTTTTTGGTTTATGTTTGCATGTAAAGTTATTTCCAACCATTTACTTTCAGCCTCCTTGCATCCCGCGGTCTAAGGTGAGTTTCTTGCAGAAAGCATATAGATGTGTCATTTTCTTAAATCCATTCTGCCAATCCATCTGTCTTGATTAGAGAGTTTAATCCATTAACATTCAATATTATTGCTGTCAAGGAATTACTTACATTACCATATTATCTTTAGGCTTATGTATGCCATATGTTGTTTTTATTTCTCTTTTTATCTTTTTAGTTATTCTTACACATTCCTCCAACTCTCTCTCTCCTGTTTTTTCCTTTCAACCTGTGGAACCCACTTTAGTATTTCTTGAGGGGCAGGTTTCTGTTTATCTATTAATATTTTAGGCTCTTCCTCATTTTTGAACGCCAGCTTTGCTGGATAGAGAATTCTTGGCTGGAAGTTTTTCTTTCAGCACTTTAACTATGTCATACCACTGCCTTCTTGCCTCCATGGTTTCAGATGAGAAATCAGCACTTAATCTTATTGAGCTTCCCTTGTATGTGATGAATCTCTTTTCTCTTGCTGCTTTCAGTATTCTATCTTTGTCTTGATCATTGTACAACTTGGCAAGTATATGTCTTGGGGTAGGTCTATTCAGATTTATGCTGTTTGGGGTATGCTGTGCTTTCTGGACATATATGTCTATGTCCCTCAACAGAGTTGGGAAATTTTCAGCCATTAATTCCTCCAACACTCCTTCTGTACCACTTCCCTTCTATTCTCCCTCTGGGATGCCTATAATGCATAAGTTTGTTCATTTTGTGCTGTCATTAAAGCCCCTAAGTCCCTGCTGGATTTTTTCTATCTTTTTATCTATCTGTTCTTCTATCTGTCTGATTTCAGATGTACTGTCTTCCACATCACTGATTCTTTCCTCCGCTTGTTCAAATCTGCTCTTATGTGCTTCCAGTGTATTTTTTATTTCTTGCATTGTGCCATTCATCTCCATCATATCTGTTATCTTTTTATGTATGTTTACAATTTCTTCATTATATTCTCCCAGTGTCTTCTTACTATCCTTAATCTTTCCTTCACTTCATTAAGTTGTTTCATGATATTTGTTTGGACATCTCTGATTAGTTGTTCCCTGTTCTGCATCTCCTTCTATTTTTTAGTTTGTTTGTTATACCGGGCCATGTCTTCCTGTTTCTTAGTATGGCTTCTAATTTTTTGTTGGTGTCTAGGCATCTGTTTATCTTGATGAGTTTATTTGGTTGGTTTTCTTCTCTTTCTGCTCTAGGGTTTTATTTTGTTATTGTTTTTTGTGTGTGTTCTAAGGTTTCACTTTGACACTTCGTTCCTCTTATTCTACTTCCTTGCTGTTGTCTATGTTGGAAAAAAAGAATTAGGACCAGAGAAAAGGATAAAGATAAGAAGAGAAAAAGAATAATAGTAAAAATAATTTTAAAAGGTAGAATAGGATCTGTACAAGACCTAGGAAAATAATTAACACATGTAAAAAATCATAAGAAGTACAGAGGAATAAGAATAAAAAAGTGGAATAGAAAAAAGTAAAATAAGAAACAAAATAGAGAAAAATATATAAAATGAATTAAAAAGCTGGAATAATGAGAAGAGAGTAAAAGAAAAAAACAGAAAATCAAAAAAGAAATAATAAAAAGAAAGAAAACAGAGATAAAAAGAGAGAGAGAAATTTAAAAAAAAAATTGAAGACCAACAAAAAGAGATGGAATGAAAGAAAAGCAACAGAAAACAGAAGACAGAAAAATGAAAGAAAAAAAAGAAGTAACGTAGGTAGAAAAAAATTGGTAAAAGAAAGGGGAAATGCAACAAATAAGAAACAAAACAGCAGCAACTAAAAAAAAAAAAAATCCAAGGAAAAACAGCCATCCCTCCTAGTCCCCTGTATCAGTCAGCCAAAGGGGTGCTAAAGCAAAACACTAGAGATTGGTTCATCTTTATAAAGGGTATTTATTTGGGGTAGAAGTCCACAGTTACCAGGCCATAAAGCATAAGTTTCTTCCCTCACCAAAGTCCATTGCCACGTGTTGGAGCAAGACAGCTGCAGATGTTTGCCACGGTTCAGGCTTCTTGGGTTCCTCTCTTCCCGGAGCTGCGTTTCTCTCTGGGCTTATCTCCTCTGTTTCCTCCACAAGGTCAGCTGTAGACTATTAGGCTCTCTAGGCTTTGCTTCTCTCCACAAGGCCAGCTGTGAACTCTCAGGCAAATGGCTTGTCTCTATCCTGGGGCCTTCTCTCCAACATCAAAACTGCTTCAACTCTGTTCTTGCCATGCCTTTTATATTTGATTCCCCCACCCACCAAGGGGTGGGGCTCAATGCCCTACTGATGTGACCCAGTTAACGCCCTAATCATAACTTAAGCCCACATTAGCATACCAGTTTACAAGCATAATCCAATATATATTTTTGGAATTCATAATCACATCAAACTGCCAAATGGCTACAGCCCCTAAGGAGCTTCTCAGGCTGCCATTGTTCATCAGTCAATCACCCTGCAGCTGCCCTCTGCAGGTGACCTGTCAGGTTTTAGCAAGTAAAATAAAGGAAAAGGGGCAGGGGGATGGCTTTAAAAAAAAATAAAGGAGCCAAGAGAACCTCAGATAAAAAGAATGTCTATATGTTCCCTGTCGTAAGGTATCAGCTGGATGCCTGATAACCTGGTGGATCACTTACTTCTCTAAGGAGACTGGGGAATCAAACTACGGTACTCATATGTGCAAGGTGGGAATTCCTCCACTGAGCTAAAATTGTCTCCTTAGGTTGATTAGGCTTCAGAAAGCTATCTGACCCCTTTTCCCCAGGCGTTTTAGACTACAGTTTGTTAGAGTCCTGCTGATTAGGGCTTGTCTCCACCCCCTCTCTAATCTACTTCCTCTCTTTCCCTGGGTGGGTAGGCGTGACAGCCTGCAGAGCAGATACCCCTCCCCTCTCCCTGTCGGGTTGGGGTCCTTTCTGAGATTCAAAGGGGACTCAACTGGCCAAACTCACTGCAAAGAAACCAGTCGTCACCCTCTGTCAGACCCCTCTTCCTCCTAGGGAATACCCTCTCCCAGTCCGTTGGCAGCAGTGATTCAGGGGCTCCACCAAGGCTACTTGCCCTGAGGGAGGGGTATATGTGCCCTTTCCAGCCACAGGGGTGAGCAACTCACAATTTCCTTTGGCTTCTTTATTTTTCCAGTACCCTTCTGGATGACTCAGAGCATCTTCCCATTCTATGTATATCCAAAGCAGTTCCTTTAGATAGGTTTGCTTTCTCTCTGCTTTATTTTGTGAGAGGGTCAGACTCTGCCTACCTACTCAGTGTCATTTTCCCAGAATTCTCCCTTAGTAAATTATTTACATATCTCTTACACAATAAAGCTGTAAGATGGGTCTATTTTTGTCCCCATTTTACAGATACCACACTGCCATATCACATCCATAGAAAATGTTGGAGTGAGGATTTGGATTCAAAGCCTCAAAAGCCAGATGCACTGGAGACTGAACTACTAAAAATTCAGAGCTTTGGCTGTGAATTTTATTTAGCAAAATGATTACTAATATTTATTTGTCATCACAATATTTGCAATTGGAAGAACTTAGGGCAGCTTCCCATTCAAAGCAAGTGTTCCTTCTACAAGGGACAGCCTACCCAGACTGAATCCTTTTGCAACTTCTGGACTGGGGTCCTTGCTCATGGGTCCTGTCACCATGGAACAAAGGCAGTCATTGCTTACCTGGGGATTAGAAACGCATGTGCAAAGCGTCAGTAATCCTGGGTCTGGTACAGATGCTGCCTCTTGCATGTTTTGTGACCTTCCGTGGCTTATGAATCTCCATGCTCTTACTCTCTCCTTCTGGAGTCCAGAATTTTAATATTGATTGTTATGTCCGGGTTACTGCACTGAGAGCACCTATGGGAAAGCAAGCAGAGGACAGTGAAGGGTTAATGGAGATAGCAGAGAGCCCGCAGGGAAATATTCCCTTTTTTTTTTTTTCCATTCTTAAAGAGGCTTCTTATAGTCCAGAGCAAGGTTATGTTTGTTTGCTTGGGTGTTTGTTTGTTTTAAATGTGGGCATTGATTCTTTACACGTAGGTTTCAAACGTTATTGACAGGCTTATTTGCTTTTTTTTTTTTCCCTCTTCATTTTCTTTCGTTTTACTTATTCAGCCCATCAAAACCCATGTACACAAAATATATTTTTTCAACAAATTTCTCAAAGTTTGAACAGAGTTTGCCTAATTTATCCCAGACATTGTTACTAAAGCACAAGCAATGGAATAAAAATTAGTGGCATGTAGTTCTATTAGGTCATCTGAATTTTGAAAATATAATTAACTGATTGCCCCTGGCATATCTATAGCCTTGGTTGCTGTGGGTTTAAAATGCTGGCAACTTTTACCGTGGACATCCCACACACACACACACCTCACCCACACGTGGGAACCAAAGCACGCAGTGATTTTCACTGGACACTGGGTGTCAGTAATTTGACTTGGCAACTTGTGAAAAGGAAGGGGGAGGAGGGGACTATAAATTCAGGGACACAGTTTAAACTTTATTGTGAGACCACGATAGGGAATCGCTGAGGGATGGGATAGTGCAGTTAGGGAAGAGTTGCATAAAGTCCTCCTGGACAAAAACCATAGAGAGGAAACCACCTGCGTGTTTGCCTGCATTTTCTTTCTCTCTATGGTTAGCTTTTCATTCCTGCTTGTTTGTGTCTCACAGATGTGAGAGTCCTTCCTCCGGCAAGAAGGAACAAGTTGCAGGCTGAGGTTGCTTCTATGTTTCCCAGAAGGGTGGCATTGGTGGAAGGTGGGGCAGAGGACTCATGCACTCTTTCCTGGACTTCATTTGTCACCAGCAGCTGTTCTTTTAATGTAGTCTGGACCATGTTAGGACCTAGGTCCTGAAACTTATCCACCTAGCCGTCCCACTCCCCATGTGAATGCCTAGCAACGAGGCTCTAGGTCTTTGGCACAATGACCGCTCTGGCCTTTCTCTTTTGTTGCCCTCAGGGCTGAATGTTGTGAGTCAGGTCACTGGGCAACCAGGAGCCCCATGCTCTCTGGCTGCACAGGAAGCTGCACAGGAAGGAAGATATGGGGCTTCCCTCCCAGCCCCTCACAATCAACCAAGCTCCCCTCAAAGAGGCTTACATGGGATTATACTAAAGGCAAGTAGATACCACTTCACCCCTGATCAAGTGTGAGCTGGAAGCGCCTCCTGTTAAATGAACATCACTATGCCTTTACTTCAAGTACGTTTTGAATAAAAGAGCTGTCACTGTGAACAGGTGGGAAAGAACTGAAAGCTTGTTCACTTCTCCTATTGCTGCTGCTGGCCCAGGGGCAGGAGACAAAGCAGGTGAGTATGGCTCTCCCTCCTACCAGGAAAGATTCGAAACTGGGCGATGCATGGCATGGGAAACTAGGGGTATTTGTGGTTTCAGCACCTCTAGTAAAGGTATTTTATCTTGCTAATTGCTTCCCCTGTAGGCCTTAAGAGCTACTTAGTTTTTGTGTGGTTTTTTTTTTAAACCTCCAAGCTCCCCATAGGAGTTGCCACATATTCTGATAGGGACATCCTTCCTCATTTGCACACTTCAGCTGTGTCTGGGGGCAGGGCCACAGTGCAGCTGCCAGGAGCAGAAAGGCTTCCACGGCATAGCACCACACCAGAGGTCTGGGAAATAGGCAGATCAATCCCGGGATGTGACTGGCATCAGGAGAACCCCTCACCAAAGAACGTATAGTATTGAAGCTGATATTTTCTTTCCTTGGTCAAGCTTTGCGTGGTTTGGTGCCTAAAGCACATCTGAGAACAGGTATGATTGAGTTCAATTTTCCCTTATTTGATAGACTTATGTATTCAGGTCTGTGGGTTAGAGCTGGGGGAGGGCGTCCAATTGGAACTCTGGTCACATATATCTTGTAGCCATGTGGGTTGTGATGGGGATGGTTCGTCAGGCCTTTGGAATAGGCTTGATTTTGGAATGCAGTGGATCTGATTGCTCCTTGGCAGCTTCCCTTTCCCAATTATGTTTGGCTTAGTCTAGAAGTTGAATTACTTTACAATTCTTAAGCTGACCCAGAATGTGTCCAGAGCAGACAGAGACGATACTGTCTAAAAAGCAGACTGGATAGCTGAGTTGGGGAGAGGTGCAGTGGGATGGGGATGGGGAGTTCTGGCTGGATTTTGGAATGTTCCTTGAATAATTGATAACCCAATCCAAAGAAAGGTGATTGCACATCATGCCTTGGCTCCTTGTCAAGCCCAAAAAACATAACATGCTTCTTTAGAATCCTAACCAATTAAGGCCACTGTGTACACTTTCAATTGCTTTGCTCCCTAAATAAAGCTCAAGAAGAGGTTTCTTAGGTATTTTTAATAGATTTGATTGAAAATGTAGGCTTTCTCATAATGAATATATGTTCTGGTTCAAAAAATGCAGAAACCTTCCTAAAATCTAGATCCAGTACTTTGCATTATAATCAATAAATGAATACCTCGATCACTCGAGCTCCAATACAAATGTGGTAATTCCCCTGGAATGGAACTCAAGTTTTCCTTTTTATAACTTAGGAAGAAAGTGTTTGGGAAATAGTTGATGCTTTAAACAAGAAAGCAGGCAAAATGGTTGACCTACTCAAGAAAGTGGACTGGTTTTTTTAATGACTTTATAGAATTCATTATTCACATGAGAATATATTCATGAGCTATAAAGTATCTTAGCCACTTATTAAATCAAGTTAAGAAAACCAATCAGTTCAAGAGACTTAAGTGGCAGAAGTAGCAGGTGCCATGAGTACTCAATCTATATGAAAGTTCAGACCATCACAATTACAGTCTAGTTCACCTCTACCATTACCAAATGGAAAATTAGTTTTATGATTTAAGGGTTGAAATATAAAAGAACAGTAATAATTTTTAAGTCCCTGTGGTGTAATGTCTGTAAAACATTCCTTCTTGTTTCTGCCCTCTCCCTCCAAAGCTGAAATGTCTGATGGTGAGGTCAATTAGCATTGAACAATCTTGAAATTCAGCTACTCTTTTACTAATTTTGGTAAGTTGAAATTATTACCTGTAAAATTATTCAGCCAGAGATTTTCCATGATATAGTACTATGTACTAGTCAAGATTCTAATTTCTCTGTTTTCTAATTAATTTCCCTATTTCCCCCTCCAAACACAACCTTGTCTGTAAAATGGAGGTGAATGGTACCTATCTTATACGGTTGTCTGGAGGATTAAATAAGGTTAAAGCATGGAAAGCATTCAGTAGAGTAGCTAGAATATGGTAAATGCTATATTAATGGTTTATACACACATCCTACACACATATACCTATTCAATTTGCTTATTACTTATATTTTTATCCTTTTCCCCTCCCACCTCCTAGGAGGCTAAGAATATTAGAGGATCCTGTCATATGATAGTAGACCTGATACTATACGCTGAGGAGGACAAGATGGTAATTAACAGATGCCACCATTTGATAGCATGGATCTCGAAACCATCCATCTGTTCTTCTTTCATTACTCAATACAGTCAGAAATTGACAGCCTTTCACTGGGGATGGGAAGAATGCTCTAGTAGATGAATTAACCTTCTCAAATACATATTATTTAGCCTTGTCAATTTTAATTTTACATGTAGTAACTGGGAAGTTTTCTGCTTCAACTTCCTGAGAATCTCACCCAAAGTCCATGATTCAAATTAGTTGTAATAAGCATTTGAGGAATTTTTACACTCTCTTTTATTATGACTCAAAAAATCTCACATTAGATATCTTAAATTTTCATCAATGCTGAACCACAAGTGATAATTTGGGAAGAGCAGAATCTCCTTGTTCAACTATTTAGATGAATATTTCTTATTTTCATTGTGAATTTGCACTTAAATTCTTAACTTACATCTAACATGGGAATCAGACTGGTATCATATAATGTTGCACACTAGACTGGCAAACCTGGGACAAATCATACTCATCATCTCCCAGCTTCCATTTTCCCTGTGTGTTAGATGAGGGTACTGAGCACAGGGATTTCACAGGTTGTTTCTTTCTTGCTCTAAGATGTCCGGTTCTGAGTTGCATTTATTTCAACGATCAATGCATAAACTAACTTTTAGAGCTATGTTCTTGATTTTACAAAGTGCTGGAGAAATCAAGTGACAAATTTTGAGTTTATAAAATTAAAAAGAAAGAAAAAAAAAGACAAAATCTACATCTATCACTAAAGTAGGAAAATCTCTAAGACAAAACAACTTAGACATCCCAAACAGGAGTCCCAAACAGAATTGAAGAAGAAACATGGTAAATGGTGGGAAGGGAAGAAAAAAAACATCATATGATGATATGAAATGAAAAGAAATCTATCCTATCAGACAGGAACACCCAAAATCCAAGGGCTATTTTTCAGGTCAAGCAAAAATACTCCTTCTAAAAATATCAATCTGATATTTTGTAATCAAAATTAAAATTGTAAAGAGAAGTGGAATACTAATTAACCATAAAATAATTTTTAAAAATTTTCAATTTATAGATGCTCTTACTTAGGCCAAGAAGTCCCACTGATTAAAAATATATAGCCAAGGGGGCCAATGTGGTTTAAGCAGTTGGGTGCCTACCTCCCACATGGGAGGTCCCAGGTTTTGTTCCCGTTGCCGCGTAAAAAAACAGAAACAAACAACCAGCAAAATGGACGTGGAAGCCAACTCGAGGAAGCCCATGTGGCTCAGTGCTTGAGTGCTGGCTTCCCACATGTGAGGTCCTGGCTTCATTCCTCAGCCCCTAGTACCTCAAAAAATTTTTTTAATTAAATTAAATTTTTATATATATATACATATACATATATACACATATATATAGCCAGGATTATCTATTTTTCTTTTCTTTATAGGAACACATTAGCTTATCAAATAGCTAAATGGCCATGATGCTTCAACAGGGCTCAATTCTAACAAGTCAAGTGAGCAAAGCTGAAAAACAGATTTCATCAAATGTACAAGCCTAAAAAGTTTCAGAAAGAATTTGCTTTTAAATACTGATGATCCATGATAAATTTTTTAAAATTTTCATCACATTTACCCAATAGAGCTTTAAATAAGTCAAGAAAAGTTAATGTGGTAAATTATTTCCCTTTTTGCTATGCTTTTCTTTGGATTGCCATTCATGTTTATGAGAGAGGGCTTGTGAATAGAAATGACCTGCCAAGTTCCTCATAGATACCCAAATAATTTAACTTCAGCAACACCCAAGTCATTCCAGTTCTTCCACACTCTTCCCTGTGTCTTGAGTAGCCTCCATCAGCCAAGTTCCTTATAAATCCACCCTTCCTGGAATACCTTCCTCAGGATATTAATTTGACCAAGTGGGTTGGGGGAAGAGTCTGAGGATCCCCTAATGTTTGAAAATGTGCTTTTTCCTCTTTAAGTCAAACCTACTAGGTAGAATAAAGGGAAAAATAAAATGCAGAAAAAAAAGAGAGAGGGGAAGCTCAAAATAGCAGGCTGGAATGTAATTAGTGTTTGTTGGTGCAGGTGTCTATGGGCGTGATTGCATCAGCATTAGGTGTGGCATGGCACCATGCCATCTTTCAGTATAGGGACCATGTTCAGTGTGACAGAAAATGCACCCTTCAAATAGAGTATCCTTTAAATATTAATGAATCAAATTTCAAGTTGTACAAAAATCCTCTTAACCAAAAAATTTTTCATACTCATTAATAAGCACATTATTGAAAATGAGTTTAGGATACACACAGATACACATGGAACGGTGATGATAAAAATGAATGAGAAGGACTTTCTTTTTTCTTGTCTTACTCCCTTGAAGAACATAAGGTGTATTCTACTATCATTTATAAGCCAAAATTTCCTAACCACTCTCTTCTGCTGCTTATCTTTGTCATTACAGTGGTTTTCTTCACTAGGCTGTAATGAAGATTCAACGAGGTATTATTGTATTTGAAGCACTAATAACAGTGACTGGCATGAGGAAAGCATTGAGTAAATGTAAACTATTACTACTCCTACTCCTACTACTTTTACTGTTACTACCACCATTGCAACCTTACTGCCAATGTTATTAAAAGATCCCATAGATAAGTTACCACTGGTCTTCCACACCTTCAAGCTAAAATACAAATTTTAAATCTTCTTTGAGGAGCAGATGTGGCTCAAGCATTTGAGGGTCTGCTTCACATGGGAGGTCCTGGGTTCCATTCCAAGTGCCTCTTTAAAAAAAAAAAGCAAACAAACAAATGAAAATACCAACTCAGGGGAGCCAAC
>JAQZBX010014209.1:0-38919 GCA_029593785.1 Cabassous unicinctus
TTCAACTATATGAATTAATTAGAATAAGAAAACTCAAAGAGTCAGAATCTAAAATACAGTTGACCAGGTGTGGCAGTTTGAGATTATTTGTGAATCCCCAAAAAGAGAGATTATGTTTGTAAACTGGCCTGTTCCTCTGGGTGTGATGCCCTTTGGTTGTATTAAATTCAAAGGTTTTAAGTTTATTTGATAAAAGATTAGGGCTTTGATTCGACTATGTCAGTAGGGCGTGACTCAGGGTTAAGTCCCTGCCTCCTGGTTGGGCTGATATAAACGAACACACACAGGAGGAGAGAGAGAACTCCATAGACATGGCAGAGGACAGAACTTTGATTCTGCAGCCCTGAGAAGAGAGATGAGCCATTCATCCAATAGTTTGCAGCTGAGCCCGGAAAGAAACAAGCCCTATGCCAGGCTGTAGCTGAGAGAGAGGAAGGCTGAACCCTCACAGAGATCACCCACCATCTTGTTTCAACACGTGGCAACTGACTTTGGTGAGAAAGCAACCTTGAGTTGGACTCTTCAGGGCCTTAGGACTGTAAGCTTTTATTCTAAATAAATACCATTTATAAAAGCCAGCAGATTTCTGGTACTTTGCATGAGCACCCCTTTAGCTGACTAATACACCAGGGGATGAGATGGGGATAGGGAATAGGAAGTTAAGGTTTAAAATGTACAGTGTTCCTATTTCAAACAATGTAAATGTTTTGGTAATGGATGGTGGTGATGGTAGCACAAAATTGTGAACATAATTAACAGCACTGAAATATGTATCTGAATGTCGTTTAAAAAGTGATATGTTAGTTTCACTTTTAAAAAATTAAAAATTAAAAAAATTCAATAGAACTGCACTACACAGTAAGCCCTAAGTTAAACCATTAACTAGAGTTAATAGTACAATTATAAAAATGTCCTTTCATCAATTGCAACAAATGTACCACACCAATTCAAGATGTTAATAGGGTGGTATATGGGAATCCAGTATTTAATACATGGTTGTTCTGTAAACCTTCAATGTCTGTAATAAAAAATGCAAAAAATAAAGCACAAGAAGAGAAGGAAATTCTATTGTACTTACCCATATGTTTTCTCTTACTGTGTTCTTTATTCCTCTGTGAGGTTTTAAGATTCTTCTTTTATCATTTTCTTTTTGTTTAGAGAGTTTCTTTTAGGCTTTCTTTTATGTGAAAAAATTTCTTAAATTTTGAATGTTTTAATTTTTCTTCATTCCTGAAGAATTCTTTCAGTATTTTTCATTGAGAATTATGTGCTGACAACTCTTTTCTTTGAGCACCTGAAAAATTTTGGGCCATTTTCTTCTGCCTTAAGCCACTATCATTCAAATTATTTTCTCCTATAAAAAAGATGAAGCTTCTGACTTGCTCCTATCAAGATGTTTTCTTGCCCTTTATTTGTTGAAAGTTTGTTTAGCTATGTCTTGGCATGGGTTTATCCTTTTAAGGGTTTGCTCAGATTTGTTGAATATGAAGGTTTATGTCCCTTCCAAATTTGGGAAACTTCAGCCAATATTTCTTGAAATATCTTTCAGCTTACTTTCTTTCTCTTTGCTTTCCTAGACTCTGTGACTCAAATGTTAGATCTTTTGTATACAGTAGGTCTGTGAAGGCACTGTTCCTTTTTCAAGTCTATTTTCTCTCTTTTGTTGAGTTGGATAACTTCTATTGCTCTATCTTCAGGTTCACATTTTGTTATTACATTTTTTTGGCTCTAAAATTTTCATTCTGTTCTTTATGTCTTTTGTTTCTTTGTAGAGAATTTCTATCTCTTTACTGAGGCTATTTTTCCACTTTTTAAAAGTGTGTTTGTAATTGTTCATTCAAAGATTTTGATTACTTTTAAAGTCATTTGCAGATAATTCTAACATCTCTGTGTTTTTGTCTTATTGATGCTTTTATCTCTTGGTTTTCTTTTTTTATTCTATTTGAAATTTTCCTGGTTCTTGGATTATAAGTGACTTTCAGTTAGGACCTGGACATTTTGTGTATTATGTTATGAGACCCTGGATCTTATTTAGGCCTACTATTTTAGCTGGCTTCTTTTGACACTGCTCTGGGAAGAGAAGTGGTAGACACAACCTGTTACTGCCAGATTTTGTGGAAGTCCGGGTACTCTACTAAGTCTCTGTTGACACCTAGAGAAGAGAGGGGTTCGTCCTTGTATTTGGAGCTCTGACTTCCCACTGGGCTTTTGCAGATACAACCCATGCTGGGAGAGGCTGTGGTGTTTCTTTGCTCTACAGGTGACCTCCAGTGACTTCATGGGAAAGGGATGGCCTTATTATTGCTGGGCAGTGGTGAAAGCCCTGATTCTCTCCCTGGTCTCCTCTAACACTTCCACAGCAGGGAGGGGTGGCATGTTGCTGTAATATTCACCACATGGGCTTCTTTCACCTGACATGAGTGTGGCTTGTTACTGCCCAGTGGGTTTGAATGTCACAACTCCCTACTGACCCTTCTCTGAAACCACCCCAGCATGTTGTTTGGGGTGCTTTGCTGTACCCTGTGAGGGTGGACGTTGACGTTTCCTTCTCAGCCTTTGCTAGACATGGGTAAGGGTAAAGCCCTGCGTTTTCTGTGTTGTTTGACTGGAATAGAGCAGTTATTTTCAAAGAGTTTATGACTTGTAAAGCTGCCTCTTTTCTAGTCGTTTGGTTAGTACATGTAGGATTTTCTTGGGGCTTTTATTTTTGTCTACATCTGTTGGAGTTTCCTGATGCCAGTTCCTCCATTTACAATTCTGCAATATATGCAGCAAAGAGAAAACCCAGATAACTCACGACTGTGGTGTTGTTCCATGATTCCTAGCCAGTCTGTTTCTTCTCTCTACCTTTAGGAGTCTTCTTATGTTTGTTTTTATATATGATGTCCAAGGGTTTTAGTTGTGGTTAGTGAGAGAAACAGAGAAAATTATGTCTATTCTATCTTCCCAGAAGCAGAAGTTAAGTGGTGAACTTTAAAATGTTGTCTAGGAGAGCAGATGTGGCTTAGTTAAATGCCTGCTTCCCACATGGGAGGTTCTGGGTTCGGTTCCTGGTGCTTCCTGAAAACAAACAAATAAACAACAAGCAGCAACAAACAAAAAATCCAACTCAGGGGAGTCGATGTGGCTCAGTGGTTGAGCGCAGGCTTCCCGGTTCAGCCCCCGGTACCTCAAAAAAAAAAAAAAAAAAAAAATTTGCCTAAGTGGAACAAAATACTTCTCTAAGAAAGAAATATTAACAACATTGATATGTTTATAATTAGATGATGCATCTGTGTGTTAAATATTTATTCATGTATGTGCAGTCCTGTTTCCTCAGGGAATGCTCATAATTTTCTTACAGTCAGAATGTGAGTGAAAATTTCAGTAGTTTATGACTCTTAGCTTCCACCCAGTTTTGTTACTTGGAATGCAAATTTGTGTTCTTTCCTTTGCTGTGATTTTTTTTTTCATGCCTTTTTTAGGTAGTGGACCTAAAAGATTGTTATTCTTCTTTCCTTATTGGTAGCATATAAATTACCTCAAGATCACATCTTCTGCTCCATTGTTTCTGAGGTTCTTTATGTATTCCTCTTGGGAAACTGACTCTGAATCTAAAACAATGTTTTATCTTTCAATTTAATGTTGATATTCACCAAAAAATCATGTCCTTAAGAGATTGTACCTTTATTAGCCCCTAAATTTAGATCCTTTTAAGAAATAATTAATAGTGTGTCTTGGAGCTATGCCAAAGGACATTTGTGTGAGATACTCCATGTTCAGACAAAAGGATGGAGCATGTATACTCCAAATCCTATGAAGAGGGGAATTAAGAGAATTCCCTTCCTTCCAGATAGGCAGTGTGAACATTAAAAAATGAAATTAAATGACAACATAAAGCTGTCAGACTGCCATTTGTGTTCATACATAGTGTACAGTGTGAATGCTGCCCTGTGGAGTTGATGGGTTATGAGCCAGACATGCATACATTTCAGCCCTGTGTGGCAATTCATCAGGTCCTTACTAAAATATATCTTCTTTTTAGTTTTACATGATAATAAAAATGAAAATTTGGAAATGAAAAGTGAACGATCACCCAATAGTTTAATGGGTTAAAAAATATGAGAATTACTAAATGAATTAGATTAGCATGAATGGGCTTATAAAGAGAAATTGAAACACCAAAGGCCAAATGTGAAAAATTAGGAACTGCTTAAAGAAAGAAATAATATGACCAATATTCTTCCATGTTTAGCAGTGACAAATAATTTTATGTTTTTTTCTATGAGAAGAAAATAATACATGAATATATGTATTATGAGAGTAAATTACATTTTCCTTAATAGATGTTAGAAAATACTAGCTAAAATTAGTTCAAACAAGTAGAATTGTTATTTTAAAATAGCAGTATGTGATTTTCTCTGACCGACTTTCAATTAAGGAGTCCATGAGTCTCTGCTCAAACTCTTCTGGATAGTTCTCTGAGGGCTTTTTGGTTGAGACAAGCAGTAGGGACTTCTAAAATAACTACCTAAAGGTCATCAGAACAATTCTCCTTTCTTTATTTTACATATTTGGGCTTGAGTATGCTTTCCTTTGAAGAGAAACTAGATTCTACTATTTTTGTTGATATGTATCAGGTGAATTGGAATCACAAGTGAAATTGATGCTAACATAGATTATAAGCTTTGCATCCCCGTGATTCTGTAACAGTATGGAATAAAATTGGCCTAGCAGGATGCTTTTCACATAGTCATGAGAAACCAAGCATTAACTTTCATTGTATATTCTCTAAGAATTTTTCTAGCTAAGCAGCCTATTAAGTCTCCAGGAAAGTCATTGAGGTTTAAATTTATGTGCAGACTTCTCCCATAAAATTGGGGTGATATACAAACATACTCAATCTTACTACTAAATCAACCAATCAACCAACATTATGAATTAATTGTGATCCCACTGGAAGATTTACATTATAATTTAGCATGCCATTAAAACCCTATTTCACCGGCTGCAGAGTAAATGCAGATATGGCTTATAACCTACCAACTAATGGGACTTTAAAATACTATTATGTGCCATTCTGAATGTGAAATAAACCACATCAGACCTACTCTCTTTTGCAGTAGAATTTTTTAGTGAACACAGATCCAGACACTTTTTCTTGTCCTTGGTTTATAGTAAAATCATTAACTGGAACAAATTTATTAAAATACATTATTAAACTTCTTTGAATAACTTTGTGTAGTTTAAGCTGCTTTTGTACTCTCTGAGTTTATTGCAGTGATATCACTTACATTTTCCATTTTTACCACCAGTGATAGTTTCTCATGTGAAATGGATGCAGGGAGAATGTTCATTATGGCAATATCAAACCAGATTTAATGTAGATCTCTATATAATTATAAAATGCAAGAGACAGTTTGCATTGAGATCCAAGACATTTCTGTAAACTGTAGACCTGTTATAAAATAGTATGTGTAATAAAAAATCTAATAATTTTTGAATCCTTGCTCTAAGACAGACTCTGTGATAAATGCCTTACAAACATGAACTTGTTTAATTGATTCAACCAGTCTTTTGGATTATTATCCTCATTTTAGAAGAGAAAATGGTAACTTGATAAGGGTAAATAACTGACCCAATGAAAAAGAATTAGTAACCTGTAACTTTAATATATAAGCTTACTTGAAACAATATTATATAACAAAAAATATTATGTATTTTATGTAATTTTATATTATATATAACAATACTTATATTTAACAATATATAACTCAATATATCTCTTACTTTAAAATGATGCATGATATCACACTTGTACAGGTAGGAAACACTCCAATTTTCTGGTATGGTTTAGATTCTGACAAAAGAGGAAGCCTCACTCAAGCTGGAATACCATGGCAATTTGGCTCAGTTCAAAAGGGGAACTTCTACTTGAACTTAAATAGATAATGGAGGAGTCTGGGACATTCTATATACCCCATCTGCATCCAAACACCTGATAAGAGTAAGCTTTTCTCTTTAAGAATTTTTAATAGACAAAAGCTTTCATAGGTTTTATAAAAGAAGACTACAAATATCTAAAAAGAGAACATGGCCTTAAAGATGTAAAAGAAAAGACATGGTTTGGAAAGTATGTGCTATAAAAAAAAGCAAAAACAAATTAGAAAACATTTGATGCAAACAGGGACACCAAAATAACAAGATGAGATAAAAGATAAAAGATGAGAAGATATGGAAAGAGAGAAGGGAATGGAGCAAACTGAAAGAGAAAAAGAAAACAAGGAAGTGAAAACGCACCATCAAGAAATAAAATCTGCAATGGAGGTAATAAAAAACAAAAAGGATACATTAGAAATTCAAATAAATAATGAGTAAGAAAGTTGAAAATCTTTATATTAATGCAGAAATAAAGGGAAAAAATAAAAATTAGTATAGAGATAGAGAAAAAGAGATATACATGATATGGATGAAGGGCATGCCTAAAGAGAAAACCAGAACAAGTAAAAGAGAAGCAATTATCAAAGTCAAAATATCTGTTTACTGACCAAAAGCTTTCACCATCAAAATCAATGAAAGAAACTAAAATCTAGATCTATCCTGCCTTCCTGTCTTTTACTTATATTTCAGAGATATGAGAAAAAAAATTACATCTAGGCAAGTAAAATATGCAGCAATCAGGTTGATTACAACACTAAATTCAAGAAAATAGATCATAGTTTAAAAAGTTCTAAAGGAAAATATTTGTGACCTAAGAATTCTATACCCAATCAAGTTGTGTTCTTGTGTATAACCAAAAGGATTTAAACCTAAATTGTCTAAATGGTACTATCTATAATTATAACATCAATAAATATTTTGTGAATGGTAATAAATTAATGTAGCCAGAATAAAACTGCGGTTATCCATTTAATCAGAAATTTTAGCATTTTTTTAGGAAAGGGGCACATCCTAAAGAAATATTATGATGTTCTGAATGCATTCATTAAAATAAACTCTATCTTGCAATTCATACTGCTTTGTGATGCTTCAGAGTCATGGGTGGCAGTGTTTTACCCCTACCACCACTTTGCCTCTTTTATTTGAGCTATTTAAAATTTAACAAATGATAGCTTTGATGTCAATTCTGTCACTCTTTCCTGTCTGTCTTCTGACCACATGTCTGTGGGAGTATAAAGGAACCGGTGACCTTTTAAAAGACACATTCTGGAGAAGAATGAGAATCAAAGCCGCTACATAATCCAGAATCTGTATCTCAATGCCAAAGTAGTTGAAAACAGGCTGCATTTAGCCCATTAGAGTCAACATAACACTCCATTAGCAGAATAAGTACTTAAAGTTGGTTCACAAAGTAGTGGGTCATAGTAACTGGATGAGAATTTTTATAGTATGCAGGAAAAATAGAAAAAACAACCACTATTCTGTGCCACACACTTTATAGTAAGTGCTTGAAACATGATATCATATTAAAGTCCCACAGACATTTTGACATAGGTATTATTATTACCCATTTTCAAGATGGGGAAATTGATGGCAAATGACTTAAGCAATGTCACACAGGTAGTAAGTGGAGGAACTAAAATTTGAACTCAGTATTTTATTTCATGGTCTTTATATTTTTCTTCCTCTGTTATACTCTTCTAAATAGTGCCCCTATTTCTGTTTTGTTAGTTATCCTTAACTATTGGATCTGTGTATCAGAGTAGAATATTTTTTCTTCAAGTTAAACATGTATGTACTAATTTTTAAGAGTCAGCAATTTCTGTTGTTCCTTGAACTCTAGCAATTTTTTTTACTGAAAATTATCTAATCTTATTAGGAACACAAGTGTGGCACTCAGTAAAGACTAGTGCTGATGAATTAGAACTCACCACTACTTGCAACTCCCATTTTCTACAATTACATGGCTGAGGTTGTTTTACTCCAAGAATTAAAATATTAAAAGCTACTATGATGTGATAAATGGGTAGTTAGAAATATTTACAGAATGGATACAACCTATGCCAACAAATTATTAAGAACCATATTGCACTATACAGCAAACCCTAAGTTAAACCATGGACTCCAGTCAATAACATAATTATAAAAATGTGTCTTCATCAATGCTAACAAATGTATCACAAAGTAAGATGTTAATAATAGGGTGGTGTATGGGGAGTCCTGTATTGTAACCATGATTGTTCTGTAAACCTACAACTTCTCTAATATAAATAAAAAAATAAACAAACAAATATGCTCAAGTTGTTTTTGGCTCTCTACACTTACACGTTTATGTCATGGAAACAAACTGGGGCTACATTCCAATAATCAAGAGCAAACAGAATTAGGAATGAAGTGACTCTTCTTTTCTCTCTTTGGCCTTGGCTTAATACTGACTATGTCTGTATTCTTAAGTGTCTAACCTGAGTTACTACCAATTTCTTCTTTATCCATATGGCCACATAAAATATCAAAATATCAAAAGATATCCATTCATTCTTTCAATACTAACTGAGTGACTGTGCATTAGATATTGTGCTAGATGCTTAGTGTGGTGGTTTGGAACTGTATGTTCCCCAGAAAATCATGTTCTTAAAGCTAATCAATTCCTGTGGGTGTAAACCTATTGAAAGTAGGACTTTTTGATGAGGTTAATTCAGGCAAGGCATGGCCTGGGGTGGGTCGTAATCCTCTTTCTGCAGTCCTTTATAAGAGAATGCAATTTAGACAAAGAGAGAGAGAAAGCCATGGAAGCAAGTAGCTGAAAGCAACAAAACCTGGAAGAGAAAGGAAAGACCAGAAGACAGCCTCAAAACTATAAACTTGTAAGCTAATAAATTTCCATTGTTAAAGCCTACCCACTTTATGGTATCTGCTTCCAGCAGCCTAGCAAACTAAAACACTTGGCTACTTTAATATGATTATGCCTCTGGATAAAACGTAATAAAACTTTATAAGGTTTCAAGATTATTTGCAGTCAAATTTATATAGATTCTTAATTCAACCCTGAGAACTTTAGAACTTTTTGTTCTTTCTACAAAAGTTGTTTCTCAATTTTGTGCTCTTTCCCTCATCTGCAAAATTGGAATAAGAAACACCAATGGAATGCCATTGAGTGGAGCGCCAGCTGGGTAGGTCACACAGCACCTCGCAGAGTGAGGTAACTGGTAATGAGTAAGAATCAAGACAAAGAATTCAAGAAAATTTTCCTTCATGAAATTTAACCTCAAGTGAGCAAGTCTAGACTGGAAATTATTGTATTCAAAAAACAATACAGTGCTTGTTACTAGACATATGAGAATTATAATAATAAAAATATAATAATTTTATGACAATACTACTAAAATAGCTAATTCTTTTTGAATACCTATTATGTGTGGGTCATTTACAAAATGGATTATTTCATTTAACTGTCAAAGAATCTTCCTTCATTGTAATATGAGAAAACCAAGATTTAGAAAGTTCAGAAAGTTATAGCACCTGGCCAAAATTATTTAATACTGAATAAAGGAGACGAAGTTTAAATCCAGACATCTGTGGATTGCTTTTATAATCATAGCTAGACATCATTATAGTTAAGTAGTGATTGTGTTGTAGTTAAGCAGTGATTGATTGTGTTGTAATTATTGATGAACCATTTCACTCATTTAGTGAAATTTTATTTTTCAAACTTGCTGCCAAGTATTCTAGCATTCAAATGTATGAACAAGATATTATTAGCCATTCACATAAACTGAGAATTAGAAAAATATCAAGTCAGAGACTTGATATCTCTGCAGGATCAATTAAATAGTTACTTTAGATCTGCAAGGTTAGAGATTTAGTTATTTTCACAGAAAAGGAAGAAGGCTGGCAACTTTTTTATATCAGTGTTGTGAGACCTGGAGTCCTTAAGTGAACAAGTCGGATGTAGACTGGTGGGAAAGTATCAGTCAGGCTACCCACCTCTTTATGAACCACATCCCAGCAGCATGCAGTAGTGATTAGACAGTTATGCTGCCGAGAAGAGGACTTCATCAGCAATGGAGAAGAATTAATGGCATGTGAAAATGGCAGAGTGGCAGAAGAACAAATGCTGAAAGGAAACTGCGTCTCTGAGCACAGAATATCACCCTGTCAGAGAACAGCGATTATCAGCCCAGCCTCATTTTACAACCACTTCAGTTTCTATAGAATTCATCGCTTCATTTCCAACACCATTGCCTTCCCTCTGGCCCTCATTGACTCTCCTCTAAGTGGCTGTAACTACCTCTAATTAGCCGACCTACACCAGGTCTCTGCCCCTTGGGGTTACATGCTGTACAGGGCTGGCAGAAGGCAGATGTTTGGAAAGGATGCATCTAATCTCATTCAAGCTTAGGCTCCATACATTACTCCCCATAGTTTATAGCAGAACTTTGTCAGCCAATTTATTTGTAGAAATATATTTGGTTTTCAAGCCCAGTCTTAGGCAGAACGCCAAATTAAAAACAAATAAAAGAGGAGTTAAAATGCTTGAAGTAAAAGACCTGGATTCCTACCAGTTTAGCCTTTCCCCTGCCTCACCTCCCTGTATTATACAGTGGTGCTCCATTCAGATCCTCCAAAGAACTTTCAGACTACAAGAAGCATCAGGTGATGACTAATGATCCAAAATATCCAAACTTCTTAGCAAGATGTCAAGTTTTCTTCACTGGGCTCCCCTATGCCCATTTCCATTCCTTTCCCATCAAATCTACGGTTCAAACAATTCTGAAACAACATGTAGCTCCCTGACTAGCATTTGTAGTTTCCTACCATCATGGTTTTATACATGATATTCCCATTGCATGAAATGTACTACCACCACACATTTTACTCTGGCAGGAAGACTTCCAAAACTTGTACGTACTCTCTCTGTAAGTGTTTTAGTTTGCCAAAGGGCTGCTGGTGCAGAGTACCAGAAATGGGTTGGCTTTCATAAAGGGGATTTATTTGGGGTAAAATCTTACAGTTCCAAGGTCGTGAAAAGTGCAACTCAATGCACTATAAGAGATGTTTTCTCACCAAAGTCACTGCCACGTGGTGAAGCAAGATGGTCGCTGATCTCTGCCAAGGTCTCCGCCTTTCTGCAGCTGTAGGCAAACCTGGCATAGGGTTTGTCTGTTACCAGGCCTCCTCCCTGGGCTTCAGCTCTTTGAGCTTCTTGGGAGCTTCCCTCCTTGAAGCTCAGCTGTGGGCAAAATAGAAGTCATTTCTCTCTCACATGGGAGAGTCAAGCATGGCAGCTCCCTTTTTGTGTGTGCCTCGCTCTGTATCTCCGTTTTGTTTTTTTAAATCAGTTTTATTGATACATATTAATAAAGTGTTTTTATCAGACCCAGCAAGAGGGCAGAGACTCAGCCTGTGTCATGCCTCACTGATATAATCCAATCAAAATAGTCTCACACCTACAGGAATGGATTAGTCTACAAGTATAACCTTTCTCCTTTTGGGATTCATAAAGTAATCTCAAACTAGACTTCACCCTCCCACTCTGCTCCCACTGTACTTTACACAAACCATGATCAATGTTCATGACTTACTATATTGTAATTATTAATGTATAATGATTATAAACTTGCTATACTCCAAGCTCCATTGGTTCAGAATGATGCCTTATTTTTGTTTTGTTTTAATTTTTTAATGCATTTGTTTTTTTAATTAGAGAAGTTGTAGATTTAGAAGAAAATCATGCAGAAAACAGAGTTCCCATATACTCCCCCTCACACACTCAATTTTCCCTGTTATTGACAGTTTGCACTAGTAAAGCATATTTGTTACAATTGATGACACAGTAATAGTATAATTATACTGCAATATAATATAACATAGTTTATGTTAAGGCTCACTGTGTTGTACACACCTATGGTTTCTTTTTATTTTACTCTGGTAACATAAATGCCATCTCAAATTTCCATTTTAACCACTTTCAGGTATATAATTTGGTGGTGTCAATTACATTTACAATGTTGTGTTACCATCACCACCATACATTCCCAAAGTTTTCCATCACCCCAAACAGAAATTCTGTATAAATTAGGCATTAACTCCCATTCTGTATCACCTTTCCAGCTTCTCTTCAATTATCTGGAATATTTTGATCAGGATTGGTGGTAATTCTGCCTAGAGTGCTTGGTAAAATTCACCAGTGAAGACATGAGGTCCTGGTGTTTTCCTCTTTGGGGAGTATTTTGATCATTGATTCAATCTTTTTACTTATTATCAGTCTGTTGAAATCCTCTATTTCTTCTTGAGTCAGTGTAGGTAGTTTTTGTGTTTCTAGGAATTTTTCCATTTAATCTAGGTTATCTAATTTGTCAGTGTACAGATGTTCATAGTATCCTCTTATAATCATTTTTATTTGTGGGGTCGCTAATAATGTTCGCACTTTGGGGTCTGATTTTAGTTATTTGTACCCTCTCTCTTTTTTCCTTTGTCAATCTAGCTGAAGGTTAGACAATTTTATTGATCTTTTCAAAGAAACAACGTTTGGTTTTGATTCTCCCTATTGTGTTTTTTTTTAAATTCTATATTTCCACTCTAATCTTTGTTGTTTTCTTTTTTTTTTTTTCTGCTCACTTTAGGTTCAGTTTTCTATTCTTCTTCTAGATCCTCCAGTTGTGAAGTTAGATATCTGATTTGAGATCTTTTTTCTGTTTTAATGTAAGCTTTAAGAGCTATAAAATTCCCTCTCAGTACTACCTTTATTTCATCCCATAAGTTTTGGAATGTTGTGTTTTCATTTTCATTTGCCTTAAGATATTTCTTAGTTTCCCTTATGATTTCCTTTTTAACTCCTTGGTTGTTTAACAGTACATTTAATTTCCACGTATTTGTGAATTTTCCATTTTATCTTCATTCCATTGTAGTCAGAGAGGATGCTTTGTGTGATTTCAATATTTTAAAATTTATTCAGACTGTTTTGTGACCTAAAATATGGTCTATCCTGTAGAATGATCCATGTGCACTAGAAAGAATGCATACTCTGCCTCTGTAGGGTGAAGTGTTCTCTTTATGAAAATTAGGTATAGTTGGCTTTACTCTCATTCAAGTCTTCTATTTCCTTATTGACCATCTATCAAGATGTTCTATCCATTATTGAAAGTGATGTATTGTAGTTTCCTACTATTAATGTAGAAATGTCTATTTCTATCAGAAAATTCTATATTTTGGGGATCTGTTGTTAGATGTATATATTTTTATAATTACAATGCCATCTTGTTGAATTGTTGCCTTTACTAGTATATGGTGACCTTTGTTTTTCATAACCATTTTCAACTTAGTCTATTTTATCTGATATTAGTATATCTACAACAGCTCTCTTTTGGTTATATATGCATGGTATGTATTTTTTCTGGCCCTTCATTTCCAACCTACTTACATCTTTGAATTTAAGATGATTCTTTTCCTTTCTATCTGAAGAACTCTCTTTTGCATTGCTTGTAAGGCAGGTGTAGTGGTGATGAACTCTCTAAGCTTGTATTTATCTGGGAATGTCTTAATCTTTCCCTCATTTTTGAAAGACAGTCTTGCCAGACATAATCTTCTCAATTGACAATTGTTTTCTTTCAGCATTTTAAATATTTCATCTCACTGATTTCTTGCTTCCCTAGTGTCTGGTGAGAAACTGACAATCTTACTGAGACTCCCTTATACATAACACATTGCTTTCCTCTTGCAGCTTACAGAACTGCCCTTCACATTTGATAGTTTGACTACTACATATCTTTGCATGGTTGTCTTCAAGTTTATCTTAGTTAGGATTTTGTTGGGCTTCTCTAATTTATGTGCTCATATATTTCATTAAATTTGGGATGTTTTCTGTTATTATTTCTTTGACTATTTTGTCTACACTTTTCTCTAGTTCTTTGCTTTCTGGGACTCCCATAGTGCTTATAATAGTACTCTTGATGGTTTCTCAGATTCTGTGCACCTTCCTTTCATTTTCTGTTCTCTCTGCTCCTCAGCCTTCTAATTTAAATTCCCTTGTCTCCAAGCACACTGATTCTTTCTTTTTGCCAGCTCCAATCTGATGGTGAAACTCTCTAGAGAATTTTTCATTTAATATATTCTTCCCTTCCAGTATTTCTATTTGGTTCCTTTTAAAATTTATATCTCTTTATTGAGATCTCATATTGTTCATTCATTATTTTCCTGATGTCCTTTAGTTCTTTTTCCTTGTTTTCCTTTACCTGATTAAGCATATTGAAAGTCACTTTTTAAAAAAGTCCTCATGGTATGTCCAAACTCTGGTCTTCTTCATTGGTGGTTTCTGAATTTTTATCTTTTCCTTTGGATAGGGCATCATTTCCTGCTTTTGTTGTTGTTGTTGTCTTGTAAACTGTGCATTTTAATATTTTAAAAGGTTAACTCTTGCATTTAATCCCTGAGTCATCTGTCCTTAATTAAGTTTTTTTTTTCCAGCTAGTGATATGACAGTTTTCCTAATGGGCCAGGAGCTAACAAAAACAAACTAACCAATGGGGGGGGCGGGAACACCTTTCTCAGACTTTGAAAATTGACCCTGCATTGTATGGTGGTCTCCTTCAGAGTTTTGCCCTTCTATCAAGATCAGACCGAGGCAAAAGTGAAGTGCAGAGTCCTCTCTGTCTGTTCTGATCAGATGCTCTATTGCATATATTAAATTCCCTAATCATTTGCCTCAGGCCACTTTGACTCAATTTTTTTCTTACTCTGCTTTAGCTGTCCACCAGCTCCTTCTGCCTGCAGGGCAAGTTCTGGGCAGGTGAGCCAGAGTTTAGGTTCCTAGATCAGTCTTTCATGTGCCACCCTTTAGATTGGCACTAACACACAGAAACTGTAGTATGCATATCAGGGGTATTCTCATCTCTCTGGAACAAATTTAGGGACCTACAATGGGAATGCAGGTGGTTCCACACCGCATCAAAGATGGGGAGGGGGAGTGGCCAGCATTTGTGTCACAAGTCTCTTTGGCCATTTTTAAAGCTGTATTTTTGTGACTTGGCACTAGTCTAGTTGCTGTAACCCTTTAACTGTTTTCTAGAGTTCTGAGGAACGTGGCTCTCCCAGTTTTTGTTAGTTGTTAAAAGATTCTGTGGGGAGACAGCACCCTGGAGCATATTACCTTGCCATCCCTTATTCTTGTTTTAATTAAGTGCCTAGTCCAGTTCCTGACTATGAAAGCTGGTAAATAATTGATTTTTTGTGAATTGGACATTGAAGCCCTGTCAGAGTTTTGGAGTTTGTCAATAATTGTATAGCTAATTACCAAAAAAGATAATATTGCAGTCCAGTTTCCTGGCAACCATTCCAATGATCTTGACACAATACACTTAGAGTCTAAATTTTCCAAATGAATTTGGGAGCAGCCTAAAACTCTCCAAAATCATGTCTCAAAATTCATCCCAACTAGATTTTTCCTACTAGTTGCATTTCTCCTCTAGCTGCATTTAGATTGAACAGTTGAATGCTAAGAAAGTTGAAAGGGCATCAGTTTATAATCATGTTGGCAGACCAATCAGTCTCATCAATAAACTTTTACTTTTCAACTATAAACACACTCTACTAGGCATTGTGAATAAAATAAAGAAAACTGAGGGTTCATCTTTGTTTCCAAATAGGTTATTTTCTGTATTTGGTTCTCCAGGGAAACAAAACCAACCCTGGATAGGTAGGTAAGTAGGTAGGTAGGTAGGTAGGTAGGTAAATAGATAGATATTATGGAACTATTTTGAAGTTTATTATAGGAATTGGCTATACTACTGTGCAAGTGGGCAAATCTGAATTCCATAAGGCAGGCTGGATGCTGAGAGCTTTGAGGAAGGTTTTCAGTGGTTCCCCAGGGGAAGTTGGCTGGGTGACACAGAAAGGGAAATTCTTCCTCTTGACTGCTGATAATCAGTTCCTTTTTCAAGACCCTCAACTGATTGGATGAGACATTTCTCATTGCTGAAAGCAGTCTCATCAGTCATAGACATAATCAACCATAGAAGCAACCAACTTACTTACGATTTAAATCCATAAAATATACTCACAGTAACAATCAGGCCAGTGTTAGCTTGACCAAACAAGTGAACACCATAACCTAGCCAAGTTGACACATGAACTTTACCATCACACTCTATATTAGGGGAGATGAGATGTAGCTCTAAATTATTATATGCTACGTATATGATAAATACAGTGAGAGTGATACCAGCTGGTAGTCACAGGAGAGAGAGCTCTTCTAACTTTAAGTTCTTCTTCTAAGGAGACTGAGTTTGCCACAGGGCTGCTTATGCAAAGTTCTAGAAATGGGTTTGCTTTTATAAAGGGGATTTATTAGGGTAAAAGCTTACATTTCCAAGGCTGTGAAATGTCCAAATCAAGGCACCATCAGAGATGCTTTCTCACTAAAGTCAGCTACTAGTAATCCTGGTGTCTAGCCACGTGGCAAAGATAGCCACCAATTTCTACTGAGGTTCCCCTCCAGATCTACCATCTCCTGGAGCTCAGCTGTTGGCAACCAGGCATAGGACTTATCTCTTTCCAGGCCTCCTCTCTCAGTCTCTTTGGGGCTTCTCGGCTTTTCTGCAGCTGTGGGCAAATTCCTTTCTCTCACATGGCCAGATCAAATATGACAGAGCTCCCTTCTTGTATGTGTTTGTCTCTCTCTCTGTCTCCGTTTATACCAGACCCAGCAAGAGGGGAGAGACCCAAACTAGGTCACACCTCACTGACCTTTATTCAAAAGCCTTAAAGCTATCTTAACAAATAATCTGATCAAATACCCCTCAATGGAAATTAATGCAATCAAAAGGTGCCACATCCACAGGAATAGATTATCTTAAGAACATAGTCTTATCTTTTTGGGATTCATAAAAGGACTTCAAACTGTCACAGAGACTTCCTGAAAAAAGTGGCATTTGAAGTTGGACTGGATGAAGGCTCTCAACAGGCAAAGGAGCACAGAGAGCAGACAGAATAAATTAGAAGATCTGGGACATAAGAGCACAATTTCTAAAATCTATTCCTTGGATGCTGGATTGACTAGAAAGGTCTCCTTGATAATAGGACTGTATACAAGGGAGTCTGTCACTCAAATCTGTTGTGGCCATAGCAAACCTATAAAAGATGTAGACTAGTGCAGAAAGCTGAGGTCAGAGTTCTAGATAAGAGAGTCTAAACAAGTCATTCAATTCAGGAAGTAGAAAATGATGCCCACATAGGGCATGGAATAAGTGTTAAGAGGGCCAATAAGGTGACAGCAGGAAGCAGCATGTGGAGAGGAGCTGCCAGTGGGTTGTCAGCAAACACCTGGAACAAGAGCTAAAATTGATCTTCAGGTGATGCATGGAAAGGCCAGCTGTGTTTAATGAGCAAGCATGACTTCATCAGGTGAAATTTGTTTAGGAAGAACTATGAATAGTATATTTAGGTATATAAACAAATACTAGAAAGACAGTTAGGGTTAGATTGGCAAATAATGTAATTAGATGTAAAAACTAATCTAAATGCCCATTTGTTAAAAAGTGCTTTCCAGTAACATATGTTACTTTATTCTTCTTCATTAGATGAAAAGGAGTATTACCCATCAAGGAATCCTCTGCTGTACATATTTTTAATGAAAGATTTGACCCTTTATATTATTCCAAGAGAAAGTTCTTGTAGAATGGACAATCTGGGGCTTGCACTTTGTTGTAGTTGAAGTACTCAGTGCATCCAGCTTCCACCTCACTGACTCTTTCATAACATGGTGTCTTAATAAGCCCCTAAAATTCCAATGTGAGGAACAAAGAAAGGAAGACACTTCAAAACTCAAGTGACATTTAACAAGTTAACACACTGTGGGGTACTCATCAGTTTCCAATCTCAACAGCTTGGAAGGGCTAAATTTCTGTTCTTGATTGGGATGCAATTTGCCTGTGATTTCCATCAATTGGTCCTAGTACTATCCTCTAAGGCTAAAGAAAAGAGATATACAAAGCATCCTTCAAATTATTGCCTTATCTCCCCTCTTAGACTAAGCTTGCTTTCCCATGAACTGTTTCTGATGCTGCTCTTTCATTCTCTTTGAGTTGCAATACCTTCAATAATACTGATTGAAATGAGTCATTTTTGCTTCACTGACTTTTCAATCAATTGATATTCACACTCTTAATAACTATAATGATTCAAAAATAGCTAATTTTCCTCCCGAAGAGCAAAATAATTTTCCTTACATTTGATTTCATGGGAGAAGGAATAATTTTCTCCATCTCCTCTCCCACTTCTGATGAAAATTTCTGTTAATTAAGATCAATTGTAAGTTTGGGAAATAATACATTCAACCAAATTGCAACAAGTGCTATTGTACTGTATATGGAAATTAATATTGTATTTAAGGAATGCCTTGCTGCTCCAAATACATTCATTTTTTTCATGTTTTTTCAAAGGATTCTGTTGTCATGTACCCTGTATGTTTTTATATGCATGTGCACTTGCCTCCTCTCTCTCCACACATCCACACAATATATGGCACACTTAATGAGCATTTAAGTTGGTCTTATTTGGAGAGTCAATTCCACTTACTAAAGAGGTATAAGGAGAAATCTGCTCCTTCAGTGATGGGGAGTCAAACCCTAGCCAAATCCTGACACATCTTAGCTGAAAGAGACATTTTAAAAGTCCCAAGATTCTAAGTTAAATTGAAACAGTAAAGAATTATTTCAGAAAATAAGTTTTCTGAGTTTTTTTTTTCATATTTTCACTACTGTGAAAAAGAAATCTGAACAATATTGACTCTAGAAATAATTTCTGAAGAGATGATTTTGTTTTAATTGGAGAGCAGCTTGAGACAGGACCATCATTAAGAATTTTTAAGCAAAAATTTCACAACAGAGGGCCAGGTTAACACTACATATTTTGTGAAATGTGAAGAAAAAACAAAACTGAACTTTTGTAGAATATTATGACAGAACAGAGGTGTTTGTTAATAAACATGGATCACCTACCAGCCAGTTTCTCAGTTCTGTCTCTCCCTTTATGACTATTTTATTCAATCATTTAACAAGTAGATTACAGGGAGTGTATATTAGTCAGCCAAAGAGGACCAGAAATCTTTTGGCTTTTATAAAGGGTATTTATTTGGAGTAGAAGCTTACAGTTACCAGGCCATAAAGCATAAGTTACTTCCCTCACCAAAGTCTGTTGCCATGTGTTGGAGCAAGATGGCTGCCAACAGCTGCAAGGGTTCAGGCTTCCTCTTCCTCTTAAGGCTCCATGATCCCTTCTTCCAATGTCAGCTGTAGGCTGGGAAAAGTTTCATCTCTCTCCCAGGACTCATTTTTCTCCAGGCTCAGCTGCTCTGCTCTCTCCACAAGGCCAGCTGTAAACTATCAGGTGAACAGCTCGTGTCTCTTCCCAGGGCATCTGCCGTGTCTATGGAGCCAACTCTATTTCTCTGTGTTCTTCTCCTGTGTATTTTCTTCCTGGTGCTCCAGCTCAGAATTCCAGCCTCCCTTCTCAGTGGTACAGTTTCTCTGTGAGTCTCCGCCCACCAACGAGGCAGTAGCTCAACATCCTACTGACATGGCTCAAAGCCTTAATCTTTGTTTAATCAGGTAAAAGTGAAACCTCTGACAGACCAGAACTCTTTTTGGAATTCATCAACAATATCAAACTGCCACAGAGGGGAAGGCAAGAAGCATATACATTGTGTAAATCCTTTTGGGAGGATCTTCTAGTCTAGTGGGGCAGACAGATACTTGTGTAAATATAGTATATGATATTAAGGCCATAAACTCAGGGTGCAAAATTAATAATAACAATAATAATAATGAATTTTTCTGTTACTCAGGTTGCTTTCTACCTTGAGCCCCCATTCCACCAAGAGGCAGAAGTGAACTTTCAGTCAATTCTGTTAACTTTGGTTCAGGTTAATTTCCTTTGTTGTGCTCCCTTATCTTTTTCGAGGATTGTATTTATTAATAGTGATAAGATGTAATTATGTAATGCCATGGTGTCATGTAAGCAGGTCCTTTGTTGTCATCTCTCAACATTGTCACACAGTGAGACATCCATATCTCACTGATATGACTAGAGAGAGATTGTTAATGCATCTTTCTTGACCCTATCTCAAGGCCCTTTGGTCCCATTGACTCCTTTTGCCAGATGCTCTTCACTTTCAGTCTCTAGGTACAGCATAAAGCTGCTTGTAGGACTGCCTTGGAATGTGGGGAGACTCTATGAGCTTACCTGGTTAATCTGCCTGCATGTCACACTTGTCTACACACTGACACCCATCCAGACTCTGCTATGAGGCTAACTGACTTCTCAGGCTCCACCCAGAAAAGAAAGTTACAAGCCTTTACTGTTGCCAGAGCTCTTAACCTATCTGGGGTTCTGCTACCTCATCCCCAGGCTCATTGCATTTAAGAAGCTTCCTCTTAAAAACAGAGAGACCTCAAAAATCTTGCTTCTTCGTGAGGTATTGCTTTTATCATAGGGATAAAAATCTTTGTCTAGTTGAACAAGGGGTAAAAAGGATGAGAATAGTGGTTCTCTCAGTCTGAAATCTGTTGTCTATGGTTTTAGACTTCATGGTCTTAGATCATTAGTCTTAGATTTTTATACTCAATACTGATATTTTTTAACACAAAATATTTTAATTAATCCTTCTGTTCATTTCTCTCAACAGTCTAACTTTCACTGAGGATGCAGTCTAGTTTAATGAGAAAGAGCTATGGGGTCAAAATGAATTACCACAAGCAAAAAACATGTTGATTCATACGTGAAAATATTTTAATGCTGTTACTGGATGGCTCTGGATTCTGGGCTTCTAGGTTCTTGGCTTATGTCACATAAAAAAATTTAAGGACAAACCATAGGGTAGGCAAGGGAGTAAAGAGTTTATTAAGAAACATGAAAATGATAAAAGTACACCATCTGAGTCATCGACTGTGGGCATGTTGCAGAGTGAGTTGTGTAGGTGGAATCCAGGTAAGGCCTTTTTAAAGTCTTTTCTCCTCTCCCTTCATAATGTTGGGGCAAAGCCTCAGCTGTTTGTATTGATTGGTTGCCCCACCTGCCAGTTTCTCAGGGGCCAATGGTGAGGTTTTTTGAGGTTATCTAGGGCTTTCCCTTGATCCTGAATGGGATTCTCATTTCAAATGAGATTTTTATTCCAGGGTCTTTGTCATTCCAGGATCTCGCAGGATCCCTCAGGAGGTTTCTGGGTAGGGTCTCATGGCCATGTTGTCTGTCAGCCATGTTACCTGTCAGCCATGTTGTCTGCCGGCTCTTCAGCTGTGACCCATGTGCTCCCTTTCCTTATACTAACCTGCCTCAAATCCCCCCTCAGGGAGTTTATACCCTTATTTTTAAGGAGGCACTGAGGGGTGATGGTCATTCTTCTGTAGTTACTTCTTGTTGGTTAGGGAGAGTGGGCCCTACCTGACAAGGTGTAAAACTCTGTAGCTATTCTGTTGCAGTTGAGGGAAGATGGGTTGGCACCCTGATTGAAACTGGATGAAATCCCCACATTACTAATAAGGCATTGATTCTGTAAGAAATAAACTTAATTAGAATTTTGAAGATACATGGTCCTATTAAAAGGATAAAGAAGATGGTGGTAAGTGGGCCCAAAAAGGGGGCCAGCCATGACATACTGGACCATGAGAGTGAGAAAGGCCAAGTGTCTTCAGAGGCTGCATCTTCCCAAAGTTGATGGGAAACAGCATTTTTCCTCGAGTTCTTTTATGTTGTTGGTTAACTCTAGGGAGAGATTGTGGTAGATGTGCTGGGTTTAGTATAAATTGCCAATCCCAGTTCCCATGGTGGTGGTTATGCTTAGGAGAGCAAAGACTTCCATAGACATAAACTCACAAAGACAGTGTAGGCCACAACAAGACAGGCATAGGCAAGCAAAACAAAGACAATATTTAAGAAAGCCATTCTTTTGTCTTATGGGCATATTCATTAATTACTTAGAAAATGAATTAAATTTGCCAAGACTTTTAACATGTTCAATATCCTTCTCCATATGATCTAGAATAGAAGAGATAGTATCATAATCATCAGACATATAGGTACAGTACTTAATATTAGTTGATGCACAAGTTCCTCTTTGAGCTACAGTTAACAGATCTAAGCTTCAGGTTTGTAATACCATATACGTTATCTCTCCTTGGGAGCAGGCCATAATGCCAATTGTGTTCATTTAACTTCTATTCACTGTAGTGTAGTAATCATTGCTCCACTTGGTATGCTCTTCACACAACCAGCATGCTGCAGCACAATTGATCCTGGAGAGAAGCTAGGAAGGTAAGGCTCCAGTGTTTCATCAGCCTGGTGCATAGCACCCTTTGGCACATGAAAAAGAGCCAGTCTGAGGCAATGTCTATTGGACATCTGGCCATATTGAGTCATTCTCAGCTGCTGGAGTCCAAACCTGCAACGTACTTTCTATCCACTTTAGGAGTATGTTCAGAGAAGTAGTAGATACTTTTATTATTTTTTCAGGGGCTGTGGTGACCGACCGAGCCAATAACTCAAATGGAGAGGCTTCATGAAGTGTACCGAAGGCTTCATTTGAATTCACAAGGGAGTTTGACAATACAGAAATCTATCTCTTAATTTTTATAAACTTTCTAAACACTTCCAATGTAATTTATAACATATGAAATGAACTTAACTATTTTAGTAGTTTACTTTTAACTTCTACACCTTTACCATGATTATATTAATTAACAGGTATTTTATTTTAGCAGTACAGGAAAAAACTCCCTTCTTATTTTATGAAAACTGAAGATCCCCAAAGGAATCAAGGTTATCTTTCCTTATCACCACTTTAATATGCAGATTGAGGTGGCCTCTGGCAGGTTTCCTTGTTATGAATTTACTTTTTATTATTAATATCAATTTGGATTTCTAATTAATAATGGCAGGGGACATGGCGGATGGGTTAGGCAGATAAGGCTTAGCTCTCAGAAAAACAATGGAGAATGAGCCAAAGGTTGCCTTGGCAGCCTGCTTATAGGTACAGCAGACCAGGACACTGTTTCACAGCTCCCAGGAGAGTGAAAGGAAAAATAGATGAAGAAGCTGAAACAACAAGCTGTAAGTTATTAAACCTCTGGGTGACCAGGAATGGCTCCCTTCCCCCACCTCTGAGATTTAAAGTGAGGGTAAAACTCCTGGTGAATTGTATCTAATTGAGAGAAGAGCAGACATCTTCCTCCCTGCCAGCTCCTTTTGATATATGTAGAATGGGAAGGTGCTCTGAGTCATCTAGGAGAGAATTGGAAAGATAATGAAACTGAAGGAAAATCGTGAGTTTCTTGCCCCTATAGCTGGAAGCGGCACATACACCCCACCTCCAAGACAAAGAGCCTAGGTAGAGACGCGGGTTCCCTGCTGTGAAAAGAGTGTGACAGCAGATTCCCTGGGAGGAAGAGGGGTCTGGGAGAGTGGAAAGTGGTTTCTTTGCAGTGAGTTTAGACAGCTGAGTGTCCCTTGAATAGCAGAAGGGACCCTGACTTGACAGAGATAGGAGAGGGAGATCTCCTCAGGCAGACTGTCATGCCCAGCTGCCCAGGTAAAGAGAGGAATTACATCAGAGAGGAGGCAGAGACAGCGAGACAACTGACTGATCAGCAGGACTCCAGCGGACTGCAGGGAATCTAACCTTCCCAAGGGAAAAAGGGTAGATAGCCTTCTGAAAGGAGACATGTTAGCTCAGTGGAAGAATTCCTGCCTTTATGATGGAACATATAAACATTCTTTTGTTTTAGCTTTTCTAAGATCTCATATTTATTTATTTATTTATTTTTAAAAGTTCCTTTTTTTGTTTTCCTTATTTTACTCACTACAACCCAGTTCAAAACCTACAAAGGGCAGGCTGCAGGGTGATTGATTGATGAATACCAGCAGCGTGAGAAGATCCTTAGGGGCCAATGAGAGAAGGCTGTTTTTCTGTGTTTGTTTCTGTTTTTTTTTTTAATCTTTTTTTCTTTCTTCTTTTTTTAAATGAGTTGCTGCTGTCTTGTTACGTGTTTGTTGTGTTTCCCCTTCTTTTATTTCTGTTTGTTTGTTTTCTTTTTTTCTTTCTTTCTTTTTTTTCTTTCGGTTCCCAACATTCTCTACCTACGTAAGTTCTTTCTCTCCTTCAGCTTGATATCTTCTGTTTTCTGTTGTTCTTCTTTCATTCCACCCCTTTTGGTTTGGTC
Organism: Cabassous unicinctus; assembly: GCA_029593785.1. Classification (NCBI taxonomy): domain Eukaryota; kingdom Metazoa; phylum Chordata; class Mammalia; order Cingulata; family Chlamyphoridae; genus Cabassous; species Cabassous unicinctus. Next base: position 24,126 of record JAQZBX010014209.1, read on the forward strand.
TTCAATATGTCTTGTTTTCATTTCTCTCTCTCTCTTTTTTCTCTGTTCTTTTTCTTTTTACTTTTTTTTACTTTTTTCTTTTTTCTTTTACTGTTTTCTCATCATTCTGCCCTTTTAATTTATTCTATATATTTTTCCCTATTCTGTTTCTTGTTTCATGGTTTCTATTCCACTTTTATAATCTTATTCCTCCATACTTCTTACTCATCTTAAGTATTCAATTTCCTAGGCCTTGTATGGTTACTCTCCTATCTTTTAGTATTATTATCACTATTATTCTTTTTCTTTTCCCATCTCTTCCCTTTTCTCTGGTCCTAATTTTTTTTTTCAAGGGAACATAGACAAAAGCAAGGAAAGAGAATAAGAGGAACAAAGTGTCAAAGTGAAACCTTACCACACTTAAAAACAACAAAATAAAACCATAGAGTAAAGAAAGAAGCTAATCAACTGAAGAAACCCATCAAGATAAACAGATGCCTAGACACCGACAAAAAATTACAAGCCATAATAAGAAACAGGGAGACATGGCCCAGTCCAATGAACAAACTAAAAACCAGGAGGAAATGCAGAACATGGAACAACTAATCAGAAATATCCAAACAAATATCATGAGTCAACTTAATGAAGTGAAGGAAGATAGTAGGGATATTAAGAAGACACTGGGAAAGCATACTGAAGAAATTGTAAACATACATTAAAAGCTAACGGATATGATATTGATGAATGGCACAATCAAAGGAATCAAAAATACACTGGAAGCACATAAGAGGAGATTTGAACAGGCAGAAGAATGAATCAGTGATGTGGAAGACAGTACATCTGAAATCAAAACAGATAGTAGAACAGATAGATAGAAATTTAGAAGAAAACCAGCAGGTACTTAGGGATTTGAATGACAACACAAAACAGACAAACATACACATTATAGGCACCCCAGAAGAAGAAGAGAAGGGAAAGGGGACAGAAGGAGTATTGGAGGATATAATGGCTGAAAACTTCCAAACCAAATTGAGGGAGATGTACGTACATGGCCAGGCAGTATAGCATACCCCAAACAGTATAAATCATAAAAAGCCTACTCCAAGACATATATACTTGTGAAATTCTCCAATGCTCAAGACAAAGAGAGAATACTGAAAGCAGCAAGAGAAAAGAGAACCATCACATACAAGGGAAGCTCGATCAGATTAAATGCTGATTTCTCATCGGAAACAATGGATGCAAGAAGGCAGTGGTATGACATAATTAAGGTATTAAAAGAAAAAAAACTTCCAGCCAAGAATTATCTTTTGAGCAAAGCTGGCATTCAAAAATGAGGGAGAGTTCAAAATATTCACAGATAAACAGAAATTAAGAGAGTATGTCAATAAGAAACCTGCACTTCAAGAAATACTAAGGGAGTTCTGAAGGTTGAAAGGAAAAAACAGGAAAGAGAGAGCTGGGGGAGAGTGTAAGAACAACTGAAATGATAAAAAGAGAAAGAAAAAAAACATGTGGTATACATAAACCCAAAGAAAATATGGCTAATGTAATTCCTTGACAGTAATAACATTGATGTTTATGGACTAAACTCACCAGGCAAGAGACACAGATTGGCAGAATGGATAAAGAAATATGATCCATCTATATGCTATCTACAAGTAACCCACTTAGACCCAGGGATGCAAAGGGGCTGAAAGTGAATGGCTGGAAAATAATTTTACAAGCAAACAATAACCAAAAAAGGTGGGAGTAGCTGTACTACTATCAGACAAAATAGACTTTAAATGCAAAACTATTGTAAGAGACAAAGCTGGACATTGTATGTTAATAAAAGGGGTAATCTATCAAGAAGAAAGAACAATCATAAACATTTATGCAACGAACCAGTGTGCCTTAAAATACATGAGGCAAACACTGGAAAAACTAAAAGGAGAAGTAAGTGCCTCTACACTTATAGTGGTGGACTTTAATACACCTTTATCACTATTAGACAGAATATCTCGACAGAGGATCAATAAAGATGCAAAGACTTTGAATAATATATTAGAGGATCTGGACCTGATAGACATATACAGAACATCATACCCAAATACAGCAGGATATACATTCTTCTCAATTTCACATGGATCATTCTCCAGGATAGACCACATGCTAGGCCACAGGCCAACTCTCAATGAATCCACAAAGTTTGAAATTGTACAAAGTAATTTCTCTGACAACAAAGCAATGAAGCTGGAAATCAGTAAGGGACACAGAACCAGATTAGGCACAAAGATATGGAAGGTAAACAACACACTCTTAGACAAACAGTGGGTAAAGGAGGAAATATCAAAATAAATCAGTAACTAACTTGAAATGAGTGAAAATGACAATACAACATATCAAAACCTATGGGATGCAGCAAAAGCTGTACTGAGAGGGAAATTCATAGCCATAAATGCCTATAGTAAAAAAGAAGAAAGAGCTAAAATCAATGACCTAACTGCACACCTGGAAGAATTAGAAAAAGAACAACAAACTAATCCCAAAGAAGAATAAAGAAGGAAATAACAAATATTAGAGCAGAACTAAATGAAATTGAAAATAAGAAAGCACTAGAAAATATAAATAAAACCAAAAGCTGCTTCTTCTAGAAGTCTAATAAAATTGATAAACCTTTAGCTAGACTAACAAAGATAAAAAGAGAGTAGAGGCAAATACATAAAATAAGAAATGATGAAGGGGATATCACACCTGACACCACAGAAATAAAGAGTTTCATAAGAGGACACTGAAAAATTATATGCCAACAAAAAGGATAATTTAGAGGAAGTGGACAAATTCCTAAAAACACACAAGCAGCCTACATTGTCAAAGAAGAAATGGATGAACTTAGCAGACCAGTCACAAGTAACGAGAAAGAATCAGTCATTAAAAACCTCCCAACTAAGAACAGCCCAGGACCTGACAGCTCCACAGGTAAATTCTATCAAACATTCCAGAAAGAACCAACACCAATCGGCTTAAACTCTTCCAAAAATTAGAACTGAAGGGAACTTTGCCTGACTAACTCTAATCACCCTAGTAACAAAGCCAAACAAAGATACCACAAGAAAAGAAAACTATAGACCAATCTTGCTAATGAACCTAAATGCTAAAATCCTCAACAAAATACTTGCTAATCATATTCAACAACATATCAAACAAATTATACACCATGACCAAGTAGGTTTCATCCCTTGTATGCAAGGATGGATCAACATAAGAAAATCAACCAATGTAATACACCACATAAACAGATCAAAAGAAAAAAAACCACATGATCATCTCTATAGATGCAGAAAAAAGCATTTGACAGAATACAGCACCCATTCCTTATAAAATCACTACAAAAGATAGGAATAGAAGGAAACTTCCTCAACATGATAAAGGGTATATGTGAAAAACCCACAGCTAACATCATATTCAATGGTGAAATCCTAAATGCTTTCCCCCTAAGATCAGTAACAAGACAACGATGCCCACATTCACCACTCCTATTTAACATTTTGTTAGAAGTACTTGCTTGAGCACTTAGGCAAGAAAAAGATATAAAAGGCATCCAAATTGGAAAGGAAGAAGTAAAAATTTCACTATTTGCAGAAGACATGATCCTATAAATAGAAAGCCCTGAAAAATCTACAACAAAGTTTCTAGAGCTTATAAATGAGTTCAGTAAAGTGGCAGGTTATAAGATTAATATGGAAAATTCAGTACCATTTCTGTACACCAATAATGAGCAAGCTAAGGAGGCAATCAAGAAAAAAATCCCATTTACAATAACAACTAAAAGAATCAAATACCTAGGAATAAATTTAACTAAAGATGTAAATAATTTATATGCAGAAAACTACACAACACTGTTAAAGGAATTCAAAGAAGGCTTAAATAAATGGAAGAATATTCCCTTTTCATGGATAGGAAGATTAAATATCATTAGATGTCTATCCTACCCAAACTGATCTACAAATTTAATGCAATCTCAATAAAAATCACCACAGCATTTTTTTTACTGAATTGGAAAAGGTAACTATGAAATTTATTTGGAAGGGCAAGAGACCCTGAATAGCCAAAGACATATTGAAAAAGAAAAATGAAATCAGAGGAATCACACTGCCTTACTTTAAAACATACTTAAAAGCTATAGTGTTCAAAATTGCATGGTATTGGCACAAGGATAGACATACTGACCAATGGAACCAAATTTAGAGTTCTGATATAGATCCTGGCATATACAGTAAACTGATATTTGACAAGGCCACCAAGCCGACTCAATTGGGAGAGAATGGCCTCTTCAAGAAATGGTGCTTGGAGAACTGGATGTCCATATCCAAAAGAATGAGAGAGGAACACCATCTCACATCTAACTCAAGATGGATCAAATATCTAAATACAAGAGCCAAGACCATAAATAAATTGGAAGATAATGTATGGAAGCATCTACAGGATCTTGTATTAAGGAAATGATTTCATGAACTTCACAGACAAAGCATGAGCAATGAAAGGAAAAATAGATATATGGGACCTACTCAAAATTAAAAAAACATTTGCACCTCAAAGGAGTTTGTCAAGAAAGTGAAAAGGCAGTCTCCTCAATAGGAGAAAATATTTGGTAACCATATATCTGATAGGAGCCTATTATCTAGCATATATAAAGAAATCCTCAAAAATAAAAAGAAAAGAATCTATTTAAAATAGGGTAAGTGATTTGAGTAGAAACTTCTTCAAAGAAGAAATACAAATGGCTAAAAAGCACATGAAAAGATGCTCAACATCACTAGCTCTTAGGGAAATGCAAATCAAAACTACAATGAGATATCATCTTATACCCATTAATCTGGTGGCTATTAAAACACACTGGAATACAATTGTTGGAGAGGATGTGGAGGAATGGGAACCCTCATCCACTGCTGGTGGGAATGTAGAATGGTCCAGCCATTCTGGAGAACAGTTTGGTGGTTCCTCAGAAAATTAACTATAGAACTGCCATATGATCCAGCAATTCCACTGCTGGGTATATACCCAGAAGAATTTTCAGCAAGGACACAAACAGGTATACGTACACCAATGTTCATAGCAGCATTTTCACTATTGCTAAAAGTTGATATTAACCCAAATGCCTTTCAACAGATAAATGGATAAACAAATTGTGGTATATACATACAATGGAATATTACTCAGCTGTATGAAGGAATACAGTATTACCAACGAGATAACATAGATGAATCTTGAGGACCTTATGTTGAGTAAAGAAAGCCAGGCACTGAAGGACAAATATTACATGACTTCACTGATATGAATTAAGGAAATTGAGCAGGCTCACAGAGCTAGAGTCTGGAAGATAGGTGTACAGGAAATAGAAAGGGAGAAGAATGTTGTGAGCCAACGCCCATATGGGCAAAATCTATGATACGATGGAATTGTGTAGTTGTGCTACAGTGGATGAGCATGACAGGGGTGCAGTAATAGTATTGGGTTGGGCAGTACAGATTTGTCAGGGGGGTAGGGTAGGGAGGATGGGTTGAACTGTCCATGGAACTGGGGGAGGGCTGGGGGAGGGAGCAGGTGAACATTGGGGATTGGCGGGTATGTGGTAGAAACTACAATGTTGGAAAGGCTCTTTTGGCAATATGGCAAGGGAAGGTTACTGGTTTAGGGTGTTGGATGTGGGGGCCATTTGGAACAGGGTGCACTTGGGGCAGGCTTCTAGGGAGTATATGAGTGTTCATCTTGTCATAGTGTGTTATATCAGTGGGTGGAGACCCACATAATGAGTAGGAAGGTGTTGGACTCCCATCCTGGGGAGGCCCAGTATGTACTCAAATAGAGGGGCGGGAGTCTAACGAGAACATGGCTGGTGCCTAATAGGGGAGGACAGACCAGTGTGTCAAACCCTCAATGTTGTTACAAGTAACTATGAATCTTGTCCTTCAAGAAATGTAGCCTGGTGATTGCCATGGGTCCCAAGGGGAGGGGAAGGGAGGAATAAAATAGATGAAACAGGGCATTTTGGGGGCTATGGAAGTGTACATGATCTTGCAATGATGGATACAGGCCATGTTAAATTTCATCAAAATTTATAAAAGTGTACACTCCAAAATGTAAACCACAATGTAAACCATTGACTATGGTTAGTAGCTATGTTTCAATATTAATGTATCAGCTGTAACAAATATACCACCCACATATAAAATGTTAATATTAGGGGAAAGGGGAAAAGGGGGAGGATGTTGGGTATATGGGTGACCCCTGTATTCTGTACTTGACTTTTCTGTAACCTAAAACTTCTTTGAAGACAAAATGAAAAAAGTAAGATACTAGGGGAATAAATGGAAGAAAAAGTCACTGTACATACAAGACAACAGATCATACAGTGGTAAAAGCCAAAATTTCAAAATATTTTTTCATTATTTTTTATTATCCCAAATTATTTTTATTCTTATTTATTTTATTTTTTATTTTCTTTTATTTCCTATTTTAAAAACTATCCTTATTATTTTGTTTTCTTATTAGTTGCATTTGGCTATTTTATTGGCTTCATTTGTGAAGAAACTTTGGATCACAGAAGGGTTACAACTGTGGTAGGGGAGGATCATTGATGCAGGGTTTCAGTGATGGGGGATACATGGAGGAAGTTCACCTGGGCATATATATAAGGCATATAAATGTGTTCAGATGTTCATGGGGCATTGTTACGGTGGGTGGACATTCACACAATAACCAAAAAAACATCAAATTCCCATCCTGGGGAGCTCTGCCACATTCTCTAATGGAGCAGCAAGAATTCCCCAAGTACAGGGTCAACAACTAGAGAAGGAGAATGGTCCATTAACGGGCCCTTGATATTGATGACTGTGCTTATGAACCTTTACTCTTGAAATTGAAACTTAGCCTAGTATTACAGGATGCCTAAGAGTTACCTCCTGAGAGCCTGCTTGTTGCTCAAATGTGGCTTCTTTCTAAGCCAAACTCAGCATATAAATGCCATAACTTCCCCCCAGTGTGGGACATGACTCTCAGGGATGAGGCGCCCTGGCACCAAGGGATTACTACCAAGCACCAACTGGAAAATGGAAAAAGACCTTGACCAAAAGGGGGAAAAGGTAAAGACAAATGACTTTATATGGCTAAGAGACTTCAAAGTGAGTCAGGAGGTCATTCCAGAGGTTATGCTTATGCACGTCTCAACAGGATCTCATTGACAGCCAAAGTAGATACTATCCCAAATAGCGGGACTCCTGAGGACTCTGCAGATATCCAGACACTATAGTCAGGGCAGATAGCTCAGGAGTTTGGTGCCTTGCCAGTGGGCCCTACTTTGGAATTTATGCCCCCCAGAGTGAAAGAGTTGGACTCAGTTGTGTTTTCTCTACACATGGCTCTACTGTTCCTTCTATTTGAACCTGTAGTTAGTACTAGAGATGGTAATTGCACATCCGAGAAACTTAAATCTTTGGGATGTCCATGTGTCAGCTGGGCCCTGAATCTCAACTGAGTTGCAACACTTACTCTCCAGTTAAACACATATTTAATTTTTAACAATTTTAATAGAGCTCTTTTAAGAATTTTCATTTGTTAATTTAATATTACCATCACAATGTATGAAGATATATACTGACTTACCCAGAACAACTAACAAAGAGATGATGATGGACAACAACCATCACAAGGAACCAAGAGAGTCTGTAACTGCAAGCAAGAGAGTCCCACCCATCAGCCATTTGGGATTGAAGCCCCCTCTCAATTAGAGATGGAGTGGACATCACCATCTCAGAATCCTCAGGATTGGGGAATGTGCTATGGACTAAAGTAGACTTACTGGTATTCTACTTTAGATTTATTGTGATTCTACCAATGGAACAAATTATTTCACTGATGTGGAGGCAGTTGCCACTGGAGGTTCTGAGGGCAAGGAAAGAGTAAAACAGGTGTAATACAGGGGTATTTTGGGGACTCGGGAATCATCCTGATGACATTGCAATGACAGATACAGGACATTATATATCTTGCCATTGCCTACAGAATTGTGTGGGAGAGAGTGTAAACTACAATGTCAACTATAATCCATGCTTAGTGGCAATGCTTCAAAATGTGTTCATCAGTTGCAATGAATGTACCACACTAATGAATGATGCTGTTCATGTGGGATAATGTGGGAGCTGTGGTGAGTGGGGTATATGGGAATTCCCTATATTTTTCATGTAACATTTATGTTACCTAATTATCTTTAAAAAATAAAAAATAAAAAATTTATATATAAAAGACTAGCAATTACAATGGAACCTAATAATAATAATAATAATAATAATAATAATAATGGCTTCCTGGAATTAGCTATTTAAATGCTACAGTTTAGAAGATGCTTTTATAGACTCCTTATAATTAACCAAAACCACATAGACTATTTACTTTATCTTTAAATAAGCTTTCTTAAATTACAATTAGCAACTAATGAAATTTACTTTATCCACTTAACAGAGGACAGATCTACATTTCCTTCTTTATCTTAATTTCATTATACATGAACTTACAACTTTCATCATCTTAAAGATTTAATACATATAATATTAATTAATTTAATTGGTATTCTATAAACCTAGGGAAATAACACCCAAGCTAAATAAAATTGAAACCATTGTGGTTTATGCAAGAAATGTTCTTTCTCCCTTCTTTTACAGGAGGCTAAAACCTCTTTTCTTTAATAAAATTATAAAAATGTGAATAATCTTAAAATCATACTGACTGCTAGATTCTAGAATATATTATAATTGTTTAATTTGTATTAATTATAATTTAGAAAAGATCTTTCAATAACTTTCAAGGATTTTTTCTTTACTTACTGAAATTTGGTAATAGATTATAAACCACCCCTATTTTAAGGCTGTTAAAAGGTTTAAATTGGGGAACTACAGGACAAACTGTTTCCTAACTCTCCAGCCTAGAAGACAGAGTTTTACTCTGCCACACCTAGCCCCTCCCTCACAGCTCTTGCAAAGAGAAGGCCCTGGGGGCTGTGTAGGTCAAAGAGCTTAGGAAAAATTTTTACCTTCTCCAATAGTTTCTGTATTCAGATTTCTATATGACCTTTCTATCCTGCTCAGCCTAATTTGGGCTCCAGGAATATTCATTTATGTATATAACCACATATTTAATTTTTTAACAATTTGAATAGAGCTCTTTTAAGAATTTTCATTTGTTAATTTGATATTACCATCCCGATGTATGAAGACATACACTAAACAAATAAACATAAATAGAGAGTTAGATAGTTACTTATAATTTTCATTTTCTTAAAAATAAGTTTTACTGTAAATTAACATAGTCAAAATATCTCTTTGAAGACTATTTCTAATTACTCTAAATTGTACTGTGACCATGCAGCTTTACACAAGAATTTCATTCCTTTTAATTATTGACATACAGCCAAATTGTTCCCAATGCTTTAAAATGCAAATTAAACCATTTTCCTTTATTTCATAGCTTTGCTTATTTCCCATTTTGACTTTGAGAGACCTTGGATAAGAACACTAATTCCAATATATACTCACTGAGGTCATTGAAGTCTCAGGGAAACCTGTTTTTTCTCATGACTTGCTACTTTTAAGAATATCAACACTCAAGGTGAGAGGTCCCCCACCCCAGTCCTCAGAGATAACAGGACTCCAGTAGCCGCTGGACTGGAAGAGTGGACATGCAACCCCGAGGGCCAAGAATTCCACCAGACAGCAATCTAGTCCAAACCTGGAGCAATGAGAGAAAGAAAGCAGGGTCATTAACACCAGTGGAAGGACAGGAGACAGGGCTGTCTTAAATTTGCCTTCCCCTGAGCCATAGGGGGCAGAAGTTGTAATGAAATAACCATAAGCAAAGGCAAACTCAGTTTACAATTACCATTACTATAGCAAGCATAAGCAAGGGTGTGGCTAGACCTGAAGTAACTATAAACAAAATAAATTAGTCTAAATTTACCGTTACTATAGCAAGTCTAGGCTAAATCCACCCAGTTATAGCAATTTCAGATATTATCCTTCTGCTGTTTTATAATAAAAGGCATTTATATAATGATTTTAACTCAGTTACAGTTTCAAGTAAGTTTTTACTTTAGGCATTTTTGTTTATTAACTAAGCAACTGAAACAATTTTACTAGTAACAACATTGCTAAGTTCTCCTTTTCCAGCAGTTGAACCAATTCTGCTTGTGATTTCTTTTATACATCAAATTCAATTGCAATGTTATGTTACCTTTCACTGTTATCCATTTGTAACAGGTGAACCCCAAATCTGACTTACAAGTTCCTAGGCCTGAGCAGACTGGAAAAGTTAAACACAAATTTAAAAGTTAAACACAAAGTTAAGCACAGATTAGAACAGTAGAGAGAATTTTACACACTTAGCTTATTTTAGGGACAGACCTGCCTTTAGAATCACCTAGATGCAAAGCGACCAGTGTCTGTCCACAGCAGAAACATCTTGTGGGACCCTTCAGCTTCATTCCTCCAGGATAATCCCTAGGCAGGTGCTAAGTATGGAGCTAAGGGATCCAGAGAAGCTCTGTCCCCTACAAAACATGAATTAGGGCTGCTCTGGGGGCTGCATCCCATTAGTTACCTCTCTGCTAGACTTTCTCACTGGGAGGATTAGAGTGTTACAAGGGAACAGGCAGGGACTAGAAATAGCCAGGAACCTTTTAATCTTAATTGATGGCATAAGAGAAGGTGCCTTATTCTACAGGGGAGAGGTTTAATAAATGGTCTAGATTGTGATTGCTCATTCACTCCCCTGACTAGCGGCAATCTCAGGCCTTGGTCCCAGTGGGAAACAAGGTCCAGTTTTGCACTGGGTATAAGAGAGTTCTGGAAAACCAAAGATGATTGCTGTTTGGAAGACAGAGAATGGACCATGGAAAAACTAATTTTATTTAATTTCTTCCTGTACCTAACATAAACCCTCGTATAACTTTTATAGATGAAATACAACCCATGTGCTAAAAAATTAAGTCAAAGATCACATTTGGAATAAAGCTAGATTTATAAGTTTCAGATCAATGATACTGGAAATGTTTTGATAATGGACTTAAAAGCTTACTCTTTGGACAAAATTATAAAATGTTTCACAAGCGCGCCCCCTTACAGACACACCAAAAGGAAAATCTCATTTTTTCCTTTTATCTGCATGTTCAATCATTTGCCATTTCAAGACAATTTCAAGGCAAAATGTCTAAAAAAGAAAAAATTATCCTTGAAGAATTAAAAAATTTTAAATCCTTTGAGTTAACAAGTCATTTGTTAATGTGAAATTGATTTTAGAAATTGGAATTAAAATTTGATATTTCAATTGTTAAATTAAGTTTCAATTCAAAGAATTTTAAAAATTATTCTTAAAATCTCTGAAACATTGAAATTAACTTTTCTTTGCCTTTGGACAGAGCCTATGACTTTATAAAATCACACAACAAAGACTTCTCTATGACCACCATTCATCAAAGCTCATATTAATCAAAACAGTAAAAACATTTTAATAAAACATTAATCATTGAGCCATTAAATGTTCATTTTAATGCTGGTGTAAGAGAATTTTAATAAGCTTGAATTTGCATTTTCTCATGTTTCCTAGGTAGTTAATAACAACTCACCCACCATACCAGACTATTGTATAAACAGATAAAAGCAAGGGCTTTCAAATCCAAGGAATTCTATTAATACAAAATGCAGAAATTCCATTATGCCAGTAAGCTGAGTCTTTCTAAATTGACTCATGACATTTTCAGTGTAATAATATGTGACTGTCCTTTGTGTTGCTAAATGTGACTGTGTGATTTGTAGCCTATGTGACTATTGTGCATTCATTTTTAAGGTGCTCACAAATATAATAGAGTATAATTCAAATCATCTGTGTTTTTCTGAGGTGAATACAGTTGAAGGTTTGATTGCAGATACATCAAATAGTTTGGTGAAAAGATATCTATTTATGCTAATTTGCTCAGTCAAAAATTTGAAAAGATAGTCAGATGTAGCAAGATACTAAAAGAAATTAAATAAATCCAATTTTTCTCTAAAGTTTGTTTTCTTGAACATGCTGTTTTTAATCAATAATTTTCCTTATCTAGAAAATACAAATTTCCATGAGCAGAAGTGAACATACAGAATAGGAATTTGCAGTTTTTTCTGGAACCACAACTTTGTTTTCATATGTGATTTTCATTCATATATGATATCTTTTTCCAAAGGAAAGTGATGAAGCAACTATCCAACAACACTATGACAAGAGGGTTGACATGTTTTTGCAAGTAGTGGGCGGTAAATAGATAAGCATGGACTAATATATAATCTTACCTTTCCCTTTCAAGGTTGAGGATGCGGATGCAGAAAACATTTGGTATCATGAAGCAAACCAAGGTATTAGGTTGTGTGAGAGTCAGACTTACTAAAGTGACCTCACTAATACAAATTGAATGAAAGAAGCTAAGTAGTTATATCAAAAAGCAAAAATAAATCAGTTTAATTATTGCAAATTATTTATTAAAACAAGATTATATTTAAAATTTAGATAATCAAGTAAACAACATTAAAGTCCACCAAGGCCAAAAAAATTAAGCTTTTTTAAACCGATGATTTTGACCAGAAATCAATTGAACACACCAAAGTAAGAAATATTATATGATCAGAGATTAATGAAAAAGCTAACATCTACTACTGCATTCATTTATTTGAAGTCATTTATTGAATGTCTACTACATGCTGAACATTGTGCTAGAAAAATGAGATGTGAATTGTGTTCTCAAAGAGTTTTTAAAAATGAGGGTTCAATCCCTGGCCCATTACCTAAAAAAAAAAAAAATGAATACTACCTGTCTTAGTTTGTTAAAGCTGCTAATACAAAATACAAGAAATAGGTTGTTTTTTATAAAGGGAATTTATTTAGGGTAAAAGCTTACAGTTCTGAGACTGCAAAAATGTCAAAATGCACCATCAAAGATGCTTTCTCACCAAAGTCAGCTACTGGTGATCCTGGCATCCTGCCATATAGCAAGGCAAGATGGCAGCCTATCTCTGACAAGGTCCCAGCCTTCCTTACCAAGCTCACCATCTCCTGTGGTCTGGCTGTTGCTGATCAGGCATTTTACTCATCTCTTCAGCCTTGAGCATGGGCCCAGCCTCTTGGGGGCTTCATTGCTTCAGCTTTGGCTGTTAGTAATCCTTGAGTCTGCTCTCACATGGCAGGGTCAAATGGCAGCTGACTTTCTCTCAGTCTCTCTCTCTGTGCTTCCATTTATATAATGCTCCAGTAAGAGTGTGGAGACCCAAGCTGGGTCGTGCATCTCTGATGTAGTCCAATCAAAAGAGTTCTGAAGACGTGATCTCCTCAAGGTCCCTTAACCAATTCTGATTCAGTCAAAGGGTCTGACACCCACAGAAATGGATTAGTTCAAAAACATAATCATTTCTGGGATTCACAAAATTCAAACTGTCATACTACCTGTGATGGTTAGGCTAATGTGTCAGCTCGGCAAGGTAATTGTGCCCAGTTTTTTGGTCAAACAAGCACTGAGCTAACTGTAATACAAGGACATTTATGGACTTTAGTTACCAGGGAGTTTACTGCATATATAGCTGATTACATCTACATCAGCCAGGAAGATTGCCATTAGCAGCAATGAGTGGCGCTTTATCCAATTAGTTGAATGCCTTATAAGGGAAGTGACTTCAGCATTCAGAGCGAATTTCCCAGCTCATCTTTGGACAGTCAGCATCTCCCAGAAACTCATTAAAGACCTTCATTGGACTTTCATCAGAGCCCCTGGTTTGCAGGCTACCTGTGGAAACTGGAATTGTGCATCCCCACCACCAAGTGAGAGACTCTGATAAAATCTCATACTATTGACAGATATCTCCTGTTGATTCTGTTTCCCTAGAGAACCCTGACTAATACACTACCCAAGGACTTGCACCCTATTCTGGAGAGATTTATTATATTTCTGGTTGTACACAGGACACTTGAGTATTGGTAGGGCAAAAATATGTCTGTTATTGTTTTTATTTAGAGATTAAGTATGGCTTAAGATTATGTGTATGGCTGCCAACTTGACAAGTGGTGGATTGTGATGGTTAAGTTCATGTGTCAACTTGGCCAAGAAATGGTGCCCAGTTGTTTGATTAAGCAAGCACTGGCCTAATTGTTACCGTGTTTACATTTTGTAGACTTAAATTATCAGTAAGTTGATTCCATCTATGGCTGATTATATCTACAATCAACTGAGGAGATTGTATTCAGCAATGACAGACATTTCATATAATCATTTGAAGGCCTTAAGAGGAGAAGTGATGATTTCAGCAGTCAGAAGAGAGAATTCCCATCTCTACATCAGCCAGCCAGCTTCTCCTGAATAATTCATTGAAAGTCTTCATTGGAGTTCCCAGTTTGCAGCCTGCCCTAGATACAAAGTCAGTGGGGAAGCTGACATAGTCTACTTGGAGCCAGTAGACAGGAGGGCAATGAGTCCTGATGAAGCACTAATGGACAAAATGTAGTTCACTGTGGGGTGGAAGTTCTTCAACATAAAGAAGGAAGCAACAATCACCAAGACCAGTTTGCAGCCTGCCCTATGGAATTTGGACTCATGCATTTCTATAGTTGCATGAGACAATTTTATAAAATATCATAATATTTACAACTATCTCCTGTCAGTTGTGTTTCCCTAGAGAACCCTGACTAATATAGACCCATTGGTGAGTAGATGTAATTAAGGCCTTGGACTGTGTTAGGGGGAGGTGGGAAGGCCCCAGCAGGGAGAAGT
>JAQZBX010014210.1:0-38877 GCA_029593785.1 Cabassous unicinctus
CTGTAAAAGTCAAGTATCAGCAGTTAATCACCAAAGACAAGGTGAGGTGGGCGTGGCTACTGTAATGAAATACAGACTCAAAGCAGCAATCAAAAGAGTCTGAGTAGAGATTCCAGCAAGATGGCATCAGCTAGGTACCAGGGCTGGGGATTGAACCCAGGACATGGTATGTATGAATCTGGAGCTCAACCACTGAGCTACATCAGTTTCCCAGAGCTGGTTTTGTCAGTTGTTTGCTGTTTGTTTTTTTTAGGAGGAACTGAGGATCAAACCCGGGACCTCATATGTGGGAAGGAGGTGCTTAACCGCTTGAGCTACATCCACTCCCCATTTTTTAAATTTTATTTTTATTATTATTATTTTTTAGGAGGTACCAGGGACTGAACCTGGGACCTTGTACATGGGAAGCGGGCACTCAAACCACTGAGCTACACCCGCTCCCCATATATCATTTTATCTTCTGAAAAATTCTGGAATCTCCCATGTACAAATGAACAAACTGAATCAGGGATTTTAAGTAACTTGCTTGAATTCCCACACACACATGCACAAATACACACAAAAGTCTGAGTCTCATAGAGCTATGGTATTGGATAATAGATCATGGGGTACCTAGAAGTGAAATACATGGACAGTCTACTAAATTCCTACTTAATCTGTATATGCAGAAGAGTTCTAAGTCAAGCGAACAAAGCCCTAACTTGAATTACAGACACAGAAGATGATACACAGGAAGAGAGAGAGTGCTCCATAGACATGGTGGAGGAGAGAACTTTGATCCTGCTGCTCCAGGAAGAGAGATGAGCCATTTGCCTGATAATTTGCAGCTGAGCCTGGAAAGAAACAAGACCTATGCCAGCCTGTAGCTGAGAGAGAGGAAGGCTGAACCCTCACAGAGCTCACCCACCATCTTGCTTTAACACGTGGCAACTGACTTGGGTGAGAAAGTACCTCTTATGATACCTTAAGTTGGACTCTTTAGGGCCTTGTAAATGTAAGCTTTACCCCAAATAAATACCCTTTATAAAAGCCAACAGATTGCTAGTACTTTGCATCAGCACCCCTTTGGCTGACTAATACAGATGCTTATCCCCTGGTGAAAGGCAGCACAGAGGACTTTCAGGATCAAAAGTGGGTTCTATTGAGATGGATGAGTGTGCCATGCTAGATGTCATTCAGAGACACGAGTCTGTCCCTGCTACAGCTAAAGGGAACAGAATCTATATGTTCAACCCAGCTTGGGCACCTGTGCCGTGGCACAGCTGATGGGGCAAGGGCAGGTCAGCCGCTGGCAGTTGCCTCCAGAGCAGATCCCTCAGGATCAGGGGGAGACGAGAGGGAGGCAAGCAGCTTGCCTTCCCGACTCACCAAGCTGCAGTGGAGATAAACAGAGGGCTTTCATCTCCATTACTGTCAGACTCTGGCACCTCTCACAAGCTCTGAAATTCACAGCAATGGATGGAGGAGGGGGGAGGGAGAAAAAAGGAGGTGCAAGCCAGACAATCAAAACAGCCACAATATTTTGGAAGTGGAATCTTCCAGCTGGAGAAAATTCTTAAAAGCCTAGAACAGGAGGGCTGGAAGAGGCCTCAGCTAATCCGACACTCCTTGTTTTAAAGAGGAAATTATGGAGAGGGAGAAAGACAATGAGACATCTAAGGTGACAAGGCTAGTAAGTGGCAGAACTGGGAAAAGAATCTGAGTCTCGGGTCCTTTCACCACTCCAAAGAGGGTTTTGGAGTTCTTTCTTTAAAACAAGAGACTGGCAGGTAGCACCCTTTTGTGGGAGCTCAGTGGAGACAGAGGGTTCTTATCTAGTGCCTATGGGAAGAGGGACCAAGCTAAGCCTGCACCAGGTGGACACACGCACCTTTCAAGCTGACACCCCGGGGCACAAGGCCCTGCAGCTCCTCCGTGGGAAGGTCATCTTCTGCAGCATTGGAGTTGTTGGGTGGTACAGCTCTCCGGCCTCCAAAGGCAGTTCTGGATGGTTCCGACATTCTCAGCTTCACAAGCTCCTTGGGTGGGGGTGGCAAGGCAGACGGTCACACAGAAAAAGACATGTGAAGTGAGTTCCATTTGATTCAAAAACAGAGAAGCAGACCTATCTGTGTGTGATAGCACTTGAACAGCACATTTTGAGTTTCGCATAAATAAAACCTGAGATGTGGCAGTCAGGATTAGTCTGATGATCCCCAAGGATCTCCAAGAGATTCTGTGTTTGTTAGAATACATGTAAAGCAGAAATAGGGGGTACTGATTTGAAGAATTGAAAAATTCAAAAGATTTTGGGGGGCAGGGACTTTCTTGTTGCCTTTTTCTTAATATCTGTGAAGGGTCCATCTTGGTAGGAAATGGTTACTGTTGTATGTATGCCCATATCACATGGTTTTCAGGGTTGAAGTCACTTTCAAGAATAAACTCATAAAACCAAGTCCAAAAAAGTGTTGCCCTCCAGTGCATTCAAGTTTGCAATTCAACTCAACCAATATTCATGGAGGACTCAGTGATGGTTAGGCTAATGTGTCAACTTGGCCTGGTAGTGTGCCCATCTGGTCAAGCAAGCACTGGGCTAATTGTAATGCAAGGACATTTCCTAGAATTTAATCATCAGTGAGTTGATTGCATCTACAATCAACTGAGTAGATTGCCTTCAGCAAGGAAAGACATCTCATCCAATCAGTTGAAGACCTTAAAAGGAGAAGTGATTTCAACATTCAGGGAGAGAAGTCTCATCTCTACTTCAGACAGACAGCATCTCCTGGGGAACTCATCAAAGACCTTCACCAAAATTCCCAGCTTGCAGCCTGCCTTATGAAATTTGGACTCGTGCTTCCCAATGGTTGCGTGAGACAGTTTTATAAAATCTCATTCTATTTACAGATATCTCCTGTTGGTTCTGTTTCCCTAGAGAACCCTGACTAATACAAGCCCACTCTGTGCTGGGCTGTAATCTGGACACTCAGGATATGTGATCTGGGCACTTGTGGAGCTTACTGTCTAGTGGGGGTTAAAGGGGAGCCAACAAAAATTCACAAGTAAACTGGGTAGTATGTCAGGCGGTGATTAGTGCTTTGGAAAAAGGACTGCATGGAGAAGAGTAAAGGATACAGAGAGTCTGGGCAGGTGAGAGGGAGGCAGACTGCAATTTTAAATAGGGTGGACAGGGCATGTTATAAATGGACTATTCTCTAGACTTACTTGGTCAGTGGTGCTAACAGCCGCTGTTGGTCAAAGCACGCTTCCCCTGCCTTTGGAATTTGCAGGCAAAGAGCCAGTTTAAACACCACACACCTGACCATCAGCACCGAATAAGTCTTCATTGACCAACTGACCAAATGAGTGCAGACTTTGTTTCTGGCCCCAAATGACATTTCCCTCCTGGATCCCCTTTAATTGCCCAGTCATGACTGTAGGCGACTTGGCTGTTGTGAAAAGCCAGGCACACCCTCCAGGGATGAATTGTCGCCATTATAGAGGCAACAAGAGTAGACTGACGTGAAATGTGTTAAGCAACGACAGCCTGGCTGGGGACAAGAGAACCACTTCTGAGAGAGTCGCTCTTGGAAGGAGATAGGAGCCTTTTGGCAGTATGCTGTCTGAATATATACCCCTGAATATAGACGGAGGGAGGAGGTAGACGGAGGGAGGAGGTAGATGGAGGGAGGAGGAGAGAAGAGAGAGGAAGGGAGTTGATGATGGAGAGAAGGCAAGAAAAAGCATTCCTCTGGTGAGAAATAGGAAGGGTGGGGTGCAGGACACAGCAGGGGCAGGCAGGGTTTGGGACAGATAGACAATTGAGGAAGAAGAATTGGAAAGTGGGGGACTTGGGGAGGGACAGCAAGTTCTGTCCAGGTCAAGAGAAGTCCGTGCAGGTGCCTGGTGAGTGCAGGTGACAGCAGCACTCCTTCCCAGGCCAGTTTGGGGGAGGGGATGGGGCTGAAGTTCAGGTCCTGCATTGGAATGGGAAAAGGGACAGGCAGGAGTGGGGGTCCAAGCCCCAGCGCCTTTCCAGCCAAGCATGCATTCTTAGCTAGCTTTACTGCCCCCGCCCTTTTGCAGCTCCTGCTAAAGAGTCCGCTTCGCTGAGGAAAGGGGCACTGTCCTTTGGGGGAGCACGCTCAATTCACCCATTCCCATTTAGTGGCCTTCTTAAGCAAGCAACGCCCTACGAAAAGTTTCGTGGATCCCTGAGATGTCCCGGCTCAGAAGTGGGCTGGGTGGAGGGGAGTTTGGGGCGAAGGACGCGGATGGGACACGTGGGACTGCCTCTGACCCCCGCCCGGGCGCCGCGCTGCAGCAGCAGCAGCCTGCGGGACCGCGGGAGAACCGAGGCGAAGGGCGCAGCGGGCATCTCTGTCCCCGGGCCAGGGCACCAGGGGTAGGACGCCGGGATGCTCGGACGCGAGGGGCAGCCGCTTACCTGCGGTCCCCTCGGAGATGCCCTCGCCTAAGCGTGCTCGGTGCGTCTCTGGGGATACTTCCTCAAAAGGACGCAGGAAAACCTACCAGAAAGTTGGCTCTTAAATAACTTCCTAACAGCCCGCCCCCTCCTCCCCTCCCCACGTCCCACAGGGTTTTCTCCTCCTCCTCCTTCTTGACAACTGGAGCTAGCAGATTCGAGTACTTTCTATTTGCTTCTGTCTTCCTCCTCTGTTGTTCCCGCAGGTTCCCCTTGCCCCCGCCCAGCAGAAAGCAACCCTCCTCCCCCCACCATGCCCAGTTTTTCCTCCCTCTCTCTGACTTGGTCAATTAGGAGGGCCAGGCACAGAGAATCTCAGTGAACTTAGTGCCCAGCCCCTACCTTCACAAAGGAACCTTTTTGCATCCGGGGTTCAGAGGGGTGCTGGTGTGGCTGGGCAGAAGGGAGGGTCTGCCCTCCAGCAGACAGGTCACACAGACAACTGTGGCCGTGCAGAAAGCAAGGGCAACATGCCCCTCCTGTGCAAATAAGTTTGGGGGCATGGTCTTGAATCATCCACGGAGCCACATCTACCACCCAACCACAACACTTCCTGCACCCAACCACAAGACTGCCCAAGGAAAGAAAGGGAAGATGAGAAAATAACATCCCCCCACCCCACCCCACAAGCCATTTTGGTTTATCTTCAAATAATTGGAGAAAAAGAATAGAGAATTTTCCTCTTGAAATTTTTCTATATTTTTTTTCTCAGAGTTTTGGCATCTCTAAATACGTTTATTTCAATCATGGCTATTTCTAACCTTTTTCACTGTCTTGAAATTTCTTGCCTTACCACTTGATCTCCAAGTTTCGTACAAAAGAAAAGATATCATTGTTTATGAATTCTCTCAACTTCCTGCTACTGAATCTATCAACTTGTTGCATATTTATCCATCTTTCTCCTCTTTCCTCTTGTTACTGAAGTGGGACAAATGTCTCTCTCTTTGTCCAAAGCCAAGTGCTCCATGTTCCTTTACCATGCCACCATCTTCTGAAGGCTTTGCTGGACCACGTATCCTCTCTTCTTCCTGTATCTTCAAAAATCCTCTCTCTAGTAGCTGCTTCCCAACAGTATTTACATAATTTGGAATCAAGTGTCTTCAATATCTTTCAAAACCATCCTTCAACCCATGTTTCCCCAGTTATTGTTCCTTCTCTCTCATCCCCTTCATTGCTAAACTTCTGCCATCTAGCTTCTGCCCCCATCATTCTACTGGAACTTCAGACCAAGGTCACTAATCTTTCTGGAACCCTGAACTCTGTTGCCCACTTTCTCCTTGAAGGTCTTTTCCCTTGGCTTCTGTGTCATTGAAGTTCTGGGTTTTCCTCCAGTGCTACACAAGATTCCTTGATAATCTTGGCATCTCTTATGGTTTTCAGTTTCCATCCACAACCTGCTACCTCCCAAATCCAGATCTCTAACCATGATCTTTTCTTCAGACTTCTCTTTCTAACTGTCTACCAGCCATCTTCACCTGGCATGTTGCAGTGATAACTCAAATTTACCATGTCTAAGATGAAATATATAATTCCCCCCCAAACCTGTTCCACCTCAGGGGTTCACTATCTCACCTTCCATCCAATTGTGAGGCTAGACACAGGGGCTTCATTCTTAACAATTCCACCATCCTCTCTCTCAAACCCCAAACCCAGTCCTTCAACAAATGCTTTCTATTCTACCTCTTAAATGGCTCCTGAATCTACACTCTTACCCTCATCTCCATTCCCACTGGAGAGGCTCAGACCACCACATCATCTCTTGTCAAAATCACCACAACCACCTCCTCCATTCTTCATCCTTCCTATCCATTCTCCACTCTACCGTCAGAATGAGCTTTGTGGAACTCAACTTTGAATTAAAATTCTTTGCACAAAGCCTTTTGCTCTTACAATACATTCTAAATTATACTGTAAAATCTATACCCAGCTAAACACTTCAGCCCCATCTCTTTTCACTCTCTCCATCACATTGACCCACTTCCAAGGATCTTGCCTTGGCCTAGTGCTTCTTATGCTGTATGGTAATTTTCTGTGGTTTTTTGTTTTTTTTTTTTGGCCATAACCCCACTAGACTACACAAGGATAGAGACTGCAACCAGAGTTCTCAGGGCTAGAGAGATTGCTGACTTTCAATTATCCAAGCTCCATTCTTTTAATGTTCTTTTCTGTGTGCTAAAGAAAGAGGCTAGAGAAAGAGTGATCATGATTGAGTAGTTCTAGAAAACGTCAAACCTGAGTGTTAGGATTCCTAAAAACCCTTGCCCAAGTGAGTTTTGGGGCAAAGTGACCACCATTGGACTCTCCAGATTACATAGCTTGGGTTACAGAGCTGCCAGGTTACTGTCTCAGGACTAAGCTTGCCACTCTCACAACCACCACCACTATCACACCAGTATCACCGATTGTCCTGTGAACATACATACATATTGGTTAGCTTGCTACCTACCCCAAACCACCAACTCAATAGCATTAAAAAACACAATGGCTTTCCTTGTGCTTAACAAATTGGGTCAACAGGCCATTATAAATCTTGCCATAACCTCCAGAATTGGGTGGCAGAGGGTGTAAACTACAATGTAAACTATAATCCATGCTTAGTGGCAATGCTCCAAAATGTGTTCATCAATTGCAATGAATGTACCACACTAATGAAAGAAGCTGTTAATGTGGGGAAAAGTGGGAGGTCGGGGGAGTGGGGCATATGGGGATCCCTTATATTTTTTATGTAACATTTAAGTAATCTAAGTATCTTTCAAAAATAAATAAAAAATATATTTTTAAAAAAGATCACCTGAGGGCACTAGTCATCAGCCATGTGTTTGAAGCCCTTCAGTGCCACAGAGCAATTCTTCATAGTCCTGTGGCTTAGAAATCAGAGCAAAGGGTTCTGGCCAAATGATGAATCTTGAGCCATACCAGAAAATGTGACTTCAGTAGAAGCAGCCTGGGTTCACAGACTCTCAGGTCCTTAAGGATAGAATGGTGTCTTTTATTTCTGAAGTTCCCTTTCCCAGCACAGAGGTAGCACAGTGTAGGTGGGTCCAGCCAGGGAAACAAACACCACTTTACGAATTTTTAAAAGAAGGAATTTAACACAGGAGATTGGTTTCACAGGTGATGGAAGAGACAAGAAGCCAAATAAGGAGAAAGCGAGTCAACCTTCCTTTAACAATTAGCAACAGCAGAGAGGAGTGGGTGTTTTCACAGCACAAGGGCTGGGATTATGTGGCAGAAAGTGGAATCACATGGGCATGTCTGGTGGGAACTTGAGATTCAACCATTGCCAGAAAGTCTGAGGTCAAGAGGGAAGGGAAGAAATATCTTAGCTTGTCCCTCCGTTGTCTCCCATTTGCTGAACCTAGCTAGAAGTAGTTGACAAAGGAGTCTGGGAAACACAGCCTGTACAATTAGCACCACCAGCCCCATGTTAGGGATCCCGAAGATAACACTCAGCTTCAGTGATTAACTAGGAGGACTCATGGGGCTCAGAATATAGTTTTACTCAATTATGATTTATTACAATGAAAGGATATGAAGCAAAATCAGCAAAGGGAAAAGGTGTGTGAGGCAAAGTCCAGAGGAAATCAGGCATCTGCTTCCAAGAGTCCTCTCCCAATGGAATAACATGGATATGCTCAATTCCCACAGCAATGAGTTGTGACTATACATGTGAAATCCTGTCAACCAGGGAAGCTCATTAGAGACTCAGTGACTGGGTTTTTTATTGGGAGTTGGTCATGTAGGCATCCTCTGCTCGGCATGTACTGAAATTCTAGACTCCCAGAAGGAAAGCAGGTATTCAGCATCAGCCACAGTGTTTGCATAATTTAGGCACAGGGAGCTACCTTTATCAGTTAGGGGATGGTGGGAAACCTCCCCAAATCCAAGATCCCAGACATCAGGCAAGGATCAACTTTGCAAGCTGACCTTTCTAAGGATAGTAGTCTCCAGTCTGCTATGCCAACTTTTTTCTGCCCACCCCACACCCACTCAAGAAAACCAGAGTATTGCAGGAAAAAGATAAGGAGTGGAACTCAGAACAAACAGTTACATGACTGGCACAATGAATAGTGTACTTTCATCACAGTTATGGCTGGTTGCTCACCCCCCAAGAATGCCTAGAAACATCACTTAAGGATATGTAGCAACATTTTGGAGTGGTGGGTAAAGAACAGATGCATGGGAGGAGGGATTCCAGGTTCCTTACCACCGTTCTCTACTGCTGACATGTCATTTATATGGCATTCAAGCTCTTCTCTTCAGATAAACCACCATCTTTCTCCTACACGGCAATACTTAGGAAGTACACTGTATTTGCTCAGGGGATGACTTTTCCAGCAAACCCTATTTGATTTGCAAGCAAAACTTCACATCACAAACAAACAAACAAAAACACCAGTCATGGCTGGAAGCTGCTGTTTTTTTCCAGCTAAACAGGACCTGGATTTTGTTGGTTAATAGCTGTAGCTCCAGAGGGAGATGGGGTGAATATAAATAACAACTGGCCTCTTTTAAAAATGCCACGTCTTCTGACATGAATGATCAAAGTCCAAATCTTAGGGGAGACCTTCTCCTCAAGTGCCCTTGATCCTATAGGAGTTGGAGTGGAACTTTTCACTCCAGAAGAAGTTGGGGTAGGGAAGAGAATGGGAGGGAGGTAGGGTGGAAAATTTATAATAACATTCCAACCACAGCAGTAAGCAGTTGGTGAAAGTGAGTGGCCCTCTGTATCCATTCACATCTTTATAGAAGCCTCAGAGGAATTCTCACCAAGTCTGAAAATGACATTTAAAGTCTCAAGAAGGAATTTATTAAAGCACCGTAGCAGCTGCTTCCACGCTAGGGCTTGGGGTCTAAGAGAGTACTGCTCCTTCGACAGTCTCTTTTTCTTCTTCTTTGAGGAGTGATGTAATCTGTGCCTGTGACAGCTCCAGATGGCAGAAGTTTTCTCATTCCTTCAGCCTCCCTAGGAATGACCCTCGCTTACCATTCATCTGCTATCACCCTTAAGTTACCTTCCCAGGGAGCAGCGGGTGTATTGCTGTGCTGCTGCTCCTCTTGGCAGGACGATCTAGGAGGATAAATGGTGAAAAGCTGTTCTTTTCCTTAGGAGTGAAAGATTTAATGAATGCACTCACATACTTACAGTGAATATCTCCATCTTTAGTGTGAATTTTTCATCGCTGGTAGTCCAATGATTGCATTTATAGATCATTCTTTTTCTTAACTATGGAAAATTTTATGCCAGGCTTAGAATGAACAACTTATCTGTTTTGGGTGACTAATAACTGCACTTAGGAGTGCGTGTGAGTGTGTATGTGTCCGTGTTAGTATCTGTGTGTATGTGGCATTTGTGAGTATGTGTGTCCATATGTGTGTGTCTATGTGAGCATGCATATTTGACTATATAGATGGTGTGTCTGCATGTGTGCATGTGTGTATTTGAGTATCTGTGTGTTGGAGGTATATGCGAGTACATGTATCAGTCTTTAAGTTTGTACATATGTGTATATGTAAATGTTGCATATCTAACTGTATTTATGTGTGTGTGTCTGAGTGTGTGTATTTGTGAGTGTGTGTATATCTGAGTGTCTTTGTGTGTAAGGGTATCTGTGAGTATATGTATCTATATATGAGTGTGAGTGAGTGTGTGAATATGGGTGAGTGGTAAGGGAAGGCCTGAGGAGATATTGAGAGGATATAGAGCCATGCTAAGTCTCTTGGAAGTGGTTATATCTCCAGAAAACACTCCTCATGGTAGTTTCAGACTTTTGGGGCCCCAGAAAAGATCATGTGCTTAGAGCTAATCCATTAGGCACTGAGAAGAAGAAACCATGATTCTGTAGATGACTTTCAGACCTTGAAATATAATGAAGTATATGCTGAAAGGTTTCAGAACTCTTTGAGACCTGTGACCCTTGTTTTCCTTCCAATTTCTTCCTATGGCAATGGGAATGTGTATTCTATGAATGTCCCTCCTTTGTATATTGAAAGCAGATAACTTGTTCTAAATTTCCCAGGTCCATAGAAGGAGAGGAATTTTGCCCCAGGACAGACCATGAAAATCTCATAACTGATTTTGATGAGACTTTGTAATTAATCTTGTTACCTAAATGATTTAAGTGTCTTTTGAAATATTGTGATGGAATGAATGTATTTGCATATGGAAGGAACATGGTTTTTGTGGGGCCCAGAGGGTGGAAGTTTGAGTTTTTTTGGACCTGAGAAATGATCATGTCTTTAAAGCTAATCTATTCCTGTGGGTGCAGACCTATTGTAGCTGGACCTTGTTTTTGCTTAGACCACTTCAGTAGGACATGAACCAGGGTGGATCTTAATCCTCTTACTGGAGTCTTTTATAAAAGAGTTGAATACAGAGAGATAATAAGAGAGAAAAGACACAGGAGCTCAGAGAGGAATGCACAGAAGCCAAGAGAGAAAGCCACACATGGAGCAGCCAGAAGCTCAAAGCAACAGAGCCTGGAGGAGAAGGCAGAGACCAGCAGATGTGGTATATTGTTTTCAGCAACTTGTAGCAAACTAAAATGCTCTCCATTGGCTTCCTAACACCTCCAGAGTCCTGATTGGACCTTAAGGTATAAAGAGACTCTGAGGGCTTTCGAAACTTTAAAATACTTTATAAAGCATGATGAAGGTCAACTAGAACTGGCTTTTCTACAGATGAAGACTTTATTAATTGGAAGGGAGGAGATGTAAAATGTTGATTCATGAAAGATAAAACTATAAAAAAGTGTAAGAAACAATAAAATCAAAATTACCTGGGGCAAAGAATTACTTGCTTTAAGTCATACAACAGAGTGCCCAGGACAGGGAGAGACTCTATTTCATTGGTAATAGAGAGAACATTCAGATTCCTCTACATAGTAGGATTCCTAAGTCCACAAGTGAGTACAAATCAGGAAAATATCCAGGCTCAGAAAATCTGGAGAGGACCCTAAATTACACATTTGCCTTAGGTTGATCTTCTTGGTAGTAGGGCTAATCTCTGAAGGAGAGCACCAGCCAACTCAGAGCCAATTTGCAAAGACTATGAAATGTGTTTTTTGCATTTTTTGTTTTTGTTAGTTCCTGGCATTCAATGAAATCTTTGTCATATCATGAGTGTATAAAAACCTAAGGAACAGACATCTCAGGGACTAAATACATGAATTAACACATTACATATTAAAAAGTAAAAAGTGGGCAAAAAAGCTTACAAAATAAGCAAAGAAACAGGAAATGGTGGTCTATCCAAAGGAACAGGTAAAAATTCAGAACCACCAATGTTGAAGATCAGACTTTGGACATACCAGGCATAGACTTTAAAATAATGATACTCAAAGTGCTCATAGAAATAACAGAGAGCACAGAAAAACAATGAAAAGATATCAGGCAATCAATGAATGAATAATATGAGTATCTCAATAAAGAGATGGAAAATTTCCAGAAATACTGTAGTTGAAGCCCAAAGTAACTGAAATGAAAATTTCCCTAGAGTTTCAACAGAATATTGGAGATGGCATAAGAAAGAAAAAGTGAAATCAAAGACAAGACAATTAAATGATTTGGGTTGAGGAGCAGAAAGATAAAGGAATGAAAAAAGTGAACAGAGCCTAAGAGACCTGTGGGACACCATCAAGCATACCATTTATCCATTATGGGATACTCAAAGAAAGAAAAGAAAGAAAGAAAGAGAGAGAGAGAAAGGAATGAGGGAGAGAGGGAGGGAAGAAGGAAGGAAGGAAGGGAGGAAGGAAGGAAGGAAGGAAATTTCCCAAATTTAATGAAAGACATGGATATACAGATTCATGAAGTCCAAGGAACCCCCAACAGAATAAGTTCAAAGAGAACCATAACCAAACATAAAATAGTCAAACTATCAAAAATCAAGGAAAACAGAGAGTTTTGAAAGAGGCAAGAGAAAGCAATGTGTTATGTACCAGGGAGTCCCAGTAAGATAAGTGTCAACTTCTTAGTAGAAAGGATGGAGGTAAGAAGGCAGTGGATAAAATGTTTAACGTGCTACCAATGTTCATAGTGGCATTAAACACAGTTGCCAAATGATGGAAACAACCCAGGTGTCCATCAACTGACAAATGGATAAACAAACTGTGGATATAATTTGTAATAAACACAACCAAAAGGTGGGGGGACAGAGGGGTATAGGAACAGTGCCTGTATATGCTACTGAAGTTAATTGGTACCAAATCAAATGTGCTTGTTTTAGATTTAGGATGTTAAATTTAAGCTCCATGATAGGCACAAAGAAAATATATGAAAAAATATATACCAAAAGAAATGAGAAAAGAGTTAAAATGCAATACTACAAAATATCAAATAAATATTAAATTAGGCATTAACAGAAGAATTGAGGGACAAAAGTATAAGATTTACAAAGATCAAATATTGGTAGTTAAATTAAATGTAGATGGATTAAATGCTACAGTCAAAACACAGAGATTGGCAGAATGGATTAAAAAGCATGACCAACTATATACTCTTTAAAACAAAGTCACCTTAAATTCAAAGACACAAGTAGGTTGAAAGTGAAAGGATTTAAAAAAATATCTTCCATGCAAGTAGTAACCGAAAGAGAGCTGGGGTAGCGATACTGATATCAGATAAAATAGACTTTGAGTCAAAAACTGTTATAAGGGAAAAGAAGGTCACTATGTACTGGTAAAGGAATCAATCCAACATAAAAGTTATAAATATATATGTACCTAATGGCAAAGCCTCAAAAAAAGGAAGCAAATATTGACAGAATTCAAGGGAGAAATAAATGGTTCTATGTTAATAATAGGCTATCCAATACATCACTTTCAATAATGGGTATGACATCTAGATAGAAGATCAGTAATGAAACAAGACTTGTATGACACTTAATATCAACTAGACCTAATAGAAATATGTAGAACACTTCACTCAGTGGCAGCAGAATACACATTCTTTTCTAATGCACATGGGTCACATACCAAAACTTATGAGATGCTGCAAAGGCAGTGCTGAGAGGGAAATTTAGAGCTCTAAATGCATACATTTTAAAAAGAATAATGCAATGAAAGATGCTAGACAGCAGTTCAAAACAGCATAAAGAAATAAAGACCTATAGTAAAGATAATTGTTTGGGTAATTATAAGTGTCAGTATTATTGTATTGTATAGTTTGGTATGTAACTCCACTACTTACTTCCTATAGGTGGTAAAATGCAAAAGCATAAAAAATAATGATAGATCTAGGGTTTTTGGACATACAATGTACAAAGATATATGTGGTAACAAGTACAACAAATGATGGGAGACATAGAAAATGTGCATGTGCATGCTATTGAACTTAAATTGGTGCCAAACCAAATATAATTGTTATATATTTAGGATGTTAAATTTTAACCCCATGGTAACCACAAGGATAACAGATGAAAAATATATCTAGATAGATATGAAAAGGCACTCAATATGGCACAACACAAGAAAGCAAACAAATATAGTCTTTAACAGAAGTGATGGACAAAAAGGTATAAGACTTACAAATGCTAAATAGCAAAATGGCAGAAGAAAGCCCTGTAATATCAGTAATGACTTTAAATGTAAATGGGTTAACACTCCAATCAAAAGGCAGAGATTGGCAGAAAGGATAAAAATACACTATCTAACCATATGCTGTCTGTGAAAGAGTCCCCTCTTAGTTAAAGATACAAGTAGGTTTAGGGTGAAAGGGTAGAAAGAAAATATGCCATGCAAGTAATAGCCAAAAGAGAGCATTGGTGGCTATACTAACATTAGATAAAATAGACTTTAAGTCAAAAACAGTTATGAAGGACATAGATGGTCATTACATACTGATAAAGGGGACAATTCAACAGGAGGATATAGCAATTATAAATATATATGCACCTAGCAGCATAGACTCAAAATATATGAAGCAAATACAGACAGATTTGAAGGGGGGAAATTCTACATTAACAGTAAGCTACATTAACACACCATTCTCAATAAGGGATAGAACATCTAGTCAGAAAATTAAGGAAGTACAGGACTTGAATGATACACTAAACCAACTAGACCTAACAGACATATATAGAACACTGCACTCCACAAAAAACAGAATACACATTTTTTGCAAGAACAAATAGATCATTCTCCATGATAGACCATATGTTGGGTTACAAAACAAGTCTCAACAAATTAAAAAATATTGAAATCATAAAATGTATATTCTCTGACCACAATGAAATGAAGCTAGAAATCAATAAGAGAGGGAGAAAAGGAAAATTCAAAACTATGTGGAAATTAAACAACATACTCTTAAACAACCAGTGGGTTGAAGAGGAAAACGGAAGCAAAATTGGGAAATATCTTGAGTCAAATGAAAATGAAAATACAACATACCAAAACTTATGGGATGCAGCAAAGGCAATGCTGAGAGGGAAATTTATAGCTCTAAATAGTTACATTTAAAAAGAAGAGAGACTTCAATTCAGAGACCTAAACTAAAAACTGGAAGAACTAGAAAAGGAAGAGTAAATTGAATCTAAAGTGACCAGAAAGAAGGAGAAAACAAAGATTTGAGTGGAGAGAAATAAAATAGAGAATTATAAAAAAACAATAGAGACAATCAACAAAGACAAAAGTTGATTCTTTAAAAAAGATCAATAAAATCAATAAACCTTTAACTAGACACTTTTGGCCTGTACAAACCTAACTGGTGGGCACCTGTAACTCCACCCCCATCCCCCAAAGGACAAGAGATGAACTGTGTTTGCTCAGCCTCTCTGGATAACTGCAGGTGCTTTTGGCCCACACAGCCTCGACTGGTAGGTACTTGTGGATCCTCCCTCACCCTTCCAATAGGAAAGGAGGGGGCTGGTGTTTCCACAACCTTTCTGGGCAATGGCAAATGGTTTCGGTCTGCACAGACTGGACTGTTCGATGCCTATGAATCCACACCCATCCCTAATAAGATAGGACAGTCTTATAGGATAGAGGGTGTCTCCACAACCTCTCTGGGCAAGGCGGATACTTTCGACCTACAAGGACTGAACTGTTCGGTGACTGTGGATCCAACCCCATGTCATAATAGAATAGGAGGGGGCTGGTGTTTCCTCAGCCTCTCTGGGCAATGGTGGGTAATTTCAGCCTACAGGGACTGAACTGTTGGGTGTTGGTGGTTCTGTTCCCACCCCATAAAGGGCAGAAGGGAAAGTACTCCCTCAGCCTCTCGGGGCAACTGCAGGTGTATTCAACCCACACAGATTATATTGTTGGGCACCCCAGAGGGTCTCTTCCCACCGCTGACAGGGGTCTGGTGCTATGTCAGTTTACCTGGGCAACTGTGATCATTTTGGACCCACACGCCATAGATTGCTGTCCACAACTACAGGTCCATCCCTGCCCAAGGTAGGCGAGGAAGGGGTGTGAAGCTTCATCAGTCTCTCCAGGCAATTACAAACAGTCTTGTCTGGCCCTACTTTGATTATTACACAGGGCTGCAGTCTGTCCCTATCCCTGACAGAGGAGAAAGGTGGGAGAAGCTTCATAAATTCCTGGGGCAACGTGGACAGATTCAGGCTCCCAAAATTGCAGCACCAACTACATCCTCGACTCCTGCTACACAATAGTCAAGGGAGAAAAGACAAGAAAGCTCTAAACTCAAGGGAGAAACTGCACCCAGAGTAAATACGTTTAGTAAGCTAGATAAGAAAACACCAACAAAAAATTACAATCCATACCAAGAAACAGGAAGATATTGCCAAGTTAAAGGAACAAGATAAGCCTGCAGATGACATAAAGGAGTTGCGACAACTAATCATAGATGTTCAAACAAATCCCCTTAATAAATTCAATGAGATGGCTAAAGAGATTAAGGATATTAAGAAAACACGGAGGGAGCACAAAGAAGAATTTGAAAGCATACATAGAAAAATAGCAGATGTTATGGAATGAAAGGTGCAATAAATGAAATTAAAAATACACTAGAGGCATGTAACAGCAGATTTGAAAGGATCAGTGCGCTTGAAGACATGGTCTCCGAAAACGATTATACAAAAGAACAGATGAAAAAAAATGTGGAAAAAAATTGAACAGGGTCTCAGGAAACTAAATGACAGCAAGAGACATGCAAACATACCTGTCATGGGAATACCATAAGGAGAAAAGAAGGGAAAAGGGGCAGAAGGAATATTTGAAGAAACAATGGTGGAAAACTTCCCAAATTATTGAAGGACATAGTTATCCGTGTTCAAGAGGCACAAGGTACTTCCATCTGACTAAATCCAAATAGACCAACTCTGAGACACATACTAATCAGAATGTCACATGTCAAAGACAAAGAGAGAATTCTGAGAGCAGCAAGAGAAAAGCAATGCATAATATGTAAGGGACACCCAATAAGTATAAGTACTGGTTTCTCATTTTTTAAAATATTTTTTGAAATAAAAAATGAAAACAGGAACTTTACTACTGACCCCACAGAAATAAGAGAGATCATAAGAGGATGCTATGAACTACTTTATGCTAAAAAACTAGACAATATAGACGAAATGGAAAAATTTCTAGGAACGTACAAACAACCTATACTGACCCTAGAAGAAACAGAAGACCTCAACAAACCAATCACAAGTAAAGAAATTGAAACAGTCATCAAACAGCTCCCCAAAATGAAAAGCCCAGGACCAGATGGTTTCACAGGTGAGTTCTACCTAGCATTCAAAGAAGATTTAATAACAATCTTACTCAAGCTCTTCCCAAAAATTGAACAAGAAGGAATGTTATCAAACTCATTCTATGAAGCCAATATCACCCTAATACCAAAGCCAGATAAAGATATTATGAAAAAAGAAAATTACAGACCCATTTCTCTAATGAATATAGATGCAAAAATCTTCAATAACATACTTATTAATCAAATCCAATAACACATTAAAAGATTTATTCATCGTGATCAAGTGGGTTTTATACCAGGCATGCAAGGGTGGTTCATCACAAGAAAATTAATCAGCATAATACACCACATTAATACATCAAAGAAGAAAAATCACATGATCTTATTGTTTCAGAAAAGGCATTTGACAAAATATAACATCCTTTCTTGATAAAAATACTACAAAAGATAGGAATTGGAGGAAATTTTCTCAATATGAAAAACCCACAGCTAACATTGTACTTAATGGTGAAAGACTGAAAGGTTTCCTGTTGATATCAGGGACAAGACAAGGATGCCCAATGTCACTACTGTTGTTTAATATAGTGCTAGAGGCCATAGCTAGAGCAATATGGCAAGAAAAAGAAATAAAATGCATCCAAATCAGAAAGGAAGAAGTAAAACTTTCACTTTTTGCAGATGATATGATCCTATATCTAGAAAGTCCCAAAAAATCTATAGCAAAGCTATTAGAGCTAATAAACGATTTCAGTCAAGTGTCAGGATACAAGATCAATATGCAAAAATCAGTGGTGTTTCTATACAACTGTAATGTGCAATCTGAGGAGGAAGTCAGGAAAAAAATTTCCATTTACAATAGCAAATAAAAGAATAATATATTTAGGAATAAACTTAACCAAGGATGTAAATCACTTGTGTTCAGAGAACTATAATGTATTGTTAAAACAAATTTTTTAAAAAGACCTAAATAATTGGAAGAATACTCCATGCTCATGGATTGGAAGACTAAGTATCATTAAGATGTCAATTCTACCCAAATTGATATACAGATTCAATGCAATCCCAATGAAAATTTCACCAGCATTTTTTTAAACAAATGGAAAATACAATTATCAAATCTATCTGGAAGGGTAAGAGGCCCTGAATAGCCAGAAACATCTTAAAAAGGAAAAGTGAAGTTGGAGGACTCTTACTTCCAGACTTAAAATCATATTACTTAGGTACAGTGGTAAAACAGCATGGTATTGGCATAAAGATAGACACATAGACCAATGGAACCAAACTCATAGATCAGAAACAGACCCCCACAGCTATGGCCAAGTGATTTTTGATAACCATGTCAAATCCACCCAGATGGGACAGAACAGTCTATTCAACAAATGGGGCTGGGAGAACTGGATATCCATAGGGAAAAGAAAGAAAGAAGACCCTTATCTCACACCTAATAAAAAATTAACTTAAAATGGATCAAAGACCTAAATATAAAAGCAAATACCATAAAGCTCCTAGAAGAAAATATATGGAAATATCTTCAAGACCTGGTGGTAGAAGACATGGATAATAGGACCACCTCAAACTTAAACACTACTGTGATTCAAAGGACTTCATCAAGAAAGTGAAAAGGCAGCCCACTCAATGGGAGAAAATATTTGGAAACCACATATCCGATAAGAGTTTGATTTCCATTCTATATAAAGAGATCGTACAACCTAACAATGAAAGAGCAAGCAATTCAATTAAAAAATGGGAAAAATATTTAAATAAACATTTCTCCAAAGAGGAAATACAAATGGCCAACAAGCACATGAAAAAATGTTCCATATCACTAGCTATTAGGGAAATGTAAATCAAACCAACAATGAGATATCATCTAACACCATATAGAATGGCCATTATTAAAAAGAAACAGACAACAATAAGTGCTGGAGAGGATGTGGAGGAATAGGAACACTCCTTCACTGTTGGTGAAGATTGTAAAACGGTGCAGCCTCTGTGAAAGACAGTTTGGTGGTTCCTCAGGAAGCTAAGAAGCTAAATATAGAACTGCCATATGATCCAGCAATTCCTCTACTAGTAATATATGCAGAAGAACTAAAAACTATGACACGGACAGACATCTGCCCACTGATGTTCATAGTGGCATTATTCACAATTGCCAAAAGATGGAAACAACCAAACAAAATGTAGTATATACATATGATGGAATACTATGCTGCTGTAAGAAGAAATGAAATTTGGACACATATGATAACATGGATGAATCTTGAAGACATTATACTAAGCAAAGTAAGCCAGACACAAAAGACAAATATTGCATGGTCTATATGAACTAAATACGAAGAATAAACACATGGCATTAAAGTTTAGAGTATAGATTATTAGGAGATACGAGAAGGGTTGAGAAGAACTACTGATGCTTAATGTATGTAGAAGTTTTAATTAACTTGACTGTGAAAGTGTGGAAATGGATAGAGTTGATGGTAACACATTATAGTGAGTAGCAGCTGGTTTATAAATGGGATTGTGGCTGAAAAGGGTAGTCTGGGGAAGTAGACGTCAATTGAAAGAAAGCTGAAGAGTAATCTAGTGACTGAATAACACAGTGAACCCAGAGGTGGATGAGAATTGTGGTTGAGGGTACAAATGCAAGAGTGTCCATTCTGTGAGCTAGAGCAGATGTACATCACTATTGCAGGGTGGTGGGAATGTGGAGAAGCATGGGAAAACTACAATTGTTGTGACCTATAGACTGCAGTTAACAGCAATACTATAATATTTTTGCATTAATGCTAAAGAAGTACTGTGTTGATAATGGGGGTGTATTGAAAAAGTGAGCCAAATGTATGCTATGGACCATGGTTGGTGGTAATAGTCTGATGATATTATCTCATAATCTGTAACAAATGTTCCACCACGGTGTGGTGTTTTGGTGAAAGGGTGTTGTATGGGAATTCTACACATGTGCATGATTATTTTGTAAGTTCACAACCTCTGTAATAAAAATATATTTTTTAAAAATAGGGTGGGTTGTGGGAAAATACACTAAATGTAAGATAAGGACTATAGTTATTTGTAATATTTTGACTATAATTAGTAGTAATATTTTGATGATGCTCTTGCATAGTTTGTAACAAATATTTCACAACAATGCAAGGTGTTCGTGGAGGGGTGATGTATGAAACTCCTGTATGACGTTATGCATGTTTATTTTGTTAGTTCACAATCTTTACTATACACTTATTATTTATGCATGTTCATGTATGAATGCTATACTTCAATTAAAATATATTTAAAAAAATAACTTTCCAAAAAAGAAATGCCCAGGACCAGATGGCTTCACGGGTGAATTTTACTAAATATTCCAGGAAGAAATAACACCAATCCTACTCAAACCCTTCCAAGAAATTATAGAGAGGGGAACACTTCTTAACTCATTCTATGAGGCCAATATCACCCTAATACCAAAGACAATAAAGAAACCACAAGAAAAGAAAATTACAAACCAATATCACTCATGAATGCAGACCCCAAATCCTCAACAAACTACTAGCAAATCAAATCCAACAGCACATTAAAAGAATTATATACCATGATCAAGTGGGATTTATCCCAGGTATGCAAGGTGATTCAATATAATAAAATCAATTAATGTAATGCACCACATTAATGGAACAAAGGAAAACAAAAACACCACATGATCATCTCTATTGACACAGAAAATGCATTTGACAAAATCCAGCACCCCTTCTTGATAAAAACACTTAGAAATTTAGGAATAGAAGGACACTTCTTCAATATGACGAAAGGACATATATGAAAGACCCACAGCTGACATCATATTCCGTGTTGAAAGACTGAAAGCTTTCCCCCTAAGATGAGGAACAGGACAAGATGTCCACAGTTACCTTTGTTATTAAACATTGTACTGGAAGTTCTAGTCAGAGCAATTAGGCAAGAAAAAGAAAGAAAAGACATCCAAATTGGAAAAGAAGATGTAAAAACTTCCCTATTAGCAGGTGACACAAACCTCTATATAGAAAATCGTGAAAAATCCACAACAAAGCTACTAGAACTATGGACAAATACAGCAATTTGGCAGGGCACAAGATTGATATGCAAAAATCAGCAGTGTTTCTATAAACTAGTAAAGAATACCATGAAGAAGAAATGAAGAAAAAAATCTATTTACAATAGCAACAAAAAGAACCAAATATCTAGGAATAAATTTAATCAAGGATGGAAAGGACTTATGCATGGAAAACTATAAAACATTGCCAAAAGGGATCAAAGAACTCAGAAGTAAATGGAAGGACATACCATGTTCATGAACTGGAAAACTAAATATCATTAATATGTCAATTCTACTCAAAGCAATTTACATATTCAAAGCAACTGCAATAAAAATTCCAACAGCTTTCTTTGCAGAAATGAAAAGCCAATAATGAAATTTATATGGAAGGTTAAGAGACCCTGAATAGCCAAAACCTTCTTAAAGAAAAGAATGCAGGTGGACGACTCCCACTTCGGAATCTTAAAACTTATTAAAAACCTACAGTAATCAAAACGCATGGTATTGGTACAAGGACAGACATATAAACCCTTGGAATTGAATTGAAATTTCAGAAATAAACCCTCACACCTATAGCCAATTGATTTTTGACAAGGGTGTC
The DNA here is from genome assembly GCA_029593785.1 of Cabassous unicinctus. Classification (NCBI taxonomy): domain Eukaryota; kingdom Metazoa; phylum Chordata; class Mammalia; order Cingulata; family Chlamyphoridae; genus Cabassous; species Cabassous unicinctus. The sequence goes on from JAQZBX010014210.1 coordinate 21,793, forward strand.
GTGTACACCCAATTGGGAAAGAATAGTTTCTTCAACAAATGGTGCTGGGAAAAAGAAATATCCATATGGAAAAGATTGAACGTGGACTACTACCTCACACCATATACAAAATTAACTCCAAATGGATCAATGACTTAAATATAAGAACCAAAACTATAAAGTTATTAGAAGAAAACATAGGGAACCATCTTCAGAACCTCGTGTTAGGCAATGGCTTCTCAGACTTTCACCAAAAGCATGAGCAACAAAACAAAAAATAGACAATGGGACTTCATCAAAATTAAAAGCTTTTGTGTGTGAAAGGATTTGATCATGAAAGTAAGAAGACAATCCACAGAATGGGAGAAAATACTTGAAAACCACATATCTGATAAGGGTTTAATATCCAGAATATATAAAGAAGTCCTACAATGCAACAACAAAAAGAAAAATAACAATTAAAAATTGGGTAAAAGACTTGAATAAGCATGTCTCCAAAAAAGATATTCAAATGGTCAATAAGCATATGAAAAAAATGCTTAACATCATTAGGTATCAGGGAAATGCAAATCAAAACCACGATGAGATACCATTTCATACCCACTAGAATGGCTACTATTAAAAATTAGAAAATTACAAGTATTAGAAAAGATATGAAGTAATAGGAACATCATTCATTATTGGTGGAAATGTGAAATGGTGCAGGCACAGTGGAAAACAGTTTTGCAGTTTTTCAGAAAGTTAAATATAGGTTTACCATATGACCCAGCAATCCCACTTCTAGGTATATACCCTGAAGAATTGAAAGCAGGAAAAAACAGTTATTTGCACATCAACATTCATAGGGCAATATTCAAAATTGCCAAGTGATAGAATCAACTCAAGTGACCATCGACAGATGAATGGATAAACTAAATAACAAAATTTTAAAATGTGGCATAAACATGCCGTGGAATATTATTCAGCCATAAAAATGAATGAAGTTCTGATGCTTGCGACAACATGGTTGAATCTTGAAGACATCGTGTTGAGTGAAATAAGCCAGACACAAATCTGCAAATATATATGATCTCACCGATATGAAATAATTAGAATAAGCAAATTCACAGAGTAAGATATTAGAATACATCTTACCAGGGGCAGGAGTGGGGGTAGGGAATGAGAAGTTAATACATAATTGGTAACGAGTTTCTGTTTGGGGTGATGGAAATGTTATGGTAATGTTTGTGGTCATGGTAACACAACAGTGTGAATGTAATTAACACCACTGTATTATAAATATGCATGAATGTGGTTAAACGGGGAATTTTAAGTTGTATTTATGTTACTAGAATAATTTTTTTTAAAACCATAGGACTGTACAAGACACGAACCTCAATGTAAACTGTAAACTACAGTAATAATATAATTATAACAATATTGTTTCATCAATTGTAACAAAAGTAGTATACTAATACAAAGTGTTAATAGGGAAAACTGTTTGGGGTTGATGGTATATGAGAACTCTTTGTTTTCTGTATTCTTTAAAGTTATGACTTCTCTAAAGAAAAAAAGTAAAAAAAAAAAAAAGGCAGGTTATATCACTCCTCTGCTCAAAACCCTGTCCATGGGACTCTGCTTCCTTGCTGGTCTTTAACACTCAAACACACCCCTGCCTCAGGGCCTTTGCACTTGCTTTTCCCTCTACTTAGCTTGCTGTTTCCCCAGATATCCACACACCCCACCCCTCACCTCCCTCAAACCTTGCTCAAATTCCACCTGCTCAGTGAGGCTATCCATAACCATCCTATTTAAACTTGCAACTCACCTCCCTACTCCCTAGCCCCCATCCCTGCCGTTTTTTCCTCCACAGTGCTCATTATTTTCTAGCATATTCTAAATTTTACTTATTTAAAATTTTTTAAAAAATCTCCTCCCACTAGATTGGCAGCTCCGTGTGGACCAGGATTTTTTTTTTTTTTTTTATCCTTTTGGTCACTGCTGCCTCCCCCCAGTGCCCAGAACACTGCCTGGCACACGTTTGGAGAAATATTCAGAAAATATCTGTGGGATGACAGGTGGGGGTCCATGGGAGCCACTTAATTTGCCTGGGACAAGAGCACTGATAGAGGTCCAAGCTCTGCGATCCTGCTTCAATTGGCAATTCAATCCGTAATTCATGCCGGTCAATGCAAGGGTGAGAATTTTAATTGGCCAGTTGCATTTGTATACGTGAGGATACATGTGGGTCTATTTCTAACTGAAGCAAGTGAAAACGCTTTCATTTTTAAGCTAAATGAGGAAGCTGTCAGGGGAGTGGATCAGAGAAGGATTTTAGATAAAGTGTGAAGAGTGAATGGACCAGCTTGTGCATGGTTTCCTGTTCTCTTTGGAAGCCACATCTGGCGAATCTAAAGAGCAGCCCTGCGTGGGCATCTCAGTAGACCCTTCTAATGGGGCCCCAGGGGCTGGGTTGGCAGGGTCACCCGGGTTTATGCAGTCACTCACTCAAGAGCCCTGCTGTTCCCTACTGTGATCACACAAATGCACCCTCCTGCAAATGAGCCAGCTGGACTGTTCTAGACGATGCAAAAGCAGAGACAGGCACCAAAACTTGCAAACTGGAAGAGGAGATTCCAGTGAGGACAGAGAAAATAGAAAGGATGGGTTGTTCTGCAATGTCTTCCCAACAGAGGAACTTCTGGATAATGATCTGCGAATTACCAAAATAATTCAAAGGGCGTTGCGAAACCACACGTGTGGGCCCTAAGTATACAGCCAAAGAATGGGGCAAGTTCTCTTTTCTCTGATGCTCATTCAGCAATTTCTTCAGTGATGTTTTCAGATAACTGTGCCAAAGTCCTTCCTGTGAACGTGTTTATTGTTAGTACATTTCTCCTAGATGATGGTAACTCTAAGTTGTTAAAATAGCATCTGAAATATTAGCTATGCCATATGGACTTATATCATAGATAAAAATAAAAATTTTATATATATTCTTTTCACTAAAGTCGGATACTGTAACTTACTTAGAAGGGTTTCTTGTGTCTGAGTCCTGAAAAGAATGGCACGAGTGCCCAAGAATTTAATAAATTATATAAGGGGGTCATGAGCAGTTTATCCTGTCCCTGTTTTCTAGGTTTGAAAATGATCTAGCATCAACTTTAAAGAGAAGTCCTCTAACAGCCATGACTTATTTTACTCCACTGTCTGTGATTTTTCAAATTCCGTCTTGGTTATAAAGTCCATCAAAACTCAGGTTTTGGGGTACAGAACAAATAATTCTTAAGGGTATAACTATGTGGCATCATGTAGCATTGTGTTTTATTGAACTTAAATTCACATATTTAAGATGTGTTCATATATTGCTCTAATATGTTTTCACACTTTATGCAGCCCCTTAAGTTACTGTTTTTTTTTTTTATCCATATGGCTTTATGCAGCACTTTCTTCCACTTGTCCTAAAACCTGACAGAGCCTTTAAAAATTGTGTTCATTCGTTCTATATTAGCGAGTTTCCAGAGATGGTCTCAATTCTCCATGCCTCCCAGTATTCATGCTATTGGGTAGTCCTCTCCTACAATGAATCTGGGCTTTGAGCAATAGTGTAGTGGAAATGAGACTGTGCCAATTCTCAGACAAAGCTTTAAGAGGTCCTTGCAGCTTCCACTTCTGTGTTTTTAGGACGCTAAACCACACTTAAGAAGTCCAGCTATGTTCCCAGAGTCCAGGCACGATGTGAAAGGATCACATGGAGGGGCCACATGGGGAAGCAGAGGCCCTGAGATTACATGAAGAGAAAGAAGAGGTGGGCTGTTCCAGTGTCCCACCTGAGCCCATCCTTCAGCCCTCCCTGCCAGCTTGCCGCAAGCGTGAATGAGTCATTTTGTAAGTGGATCCGCTAGCCCCAGTCAAGGCACTCTAGCTGATGCCACATGGAGAGACACATGTCACCCTGCTGAGTGCTACCAAATCGTGAAACTGCAACTGATTAAGTAAAATGGCTGTTATTCTTTAATAATTTATTTTATTTTTTTAACAAATCAATTTTATTGATAATATTAATAAAGTATAAATCCGTCCAAAGGGTACAATCAATGGTATTCAATATAATCACATATTTGTGCATTCATCACTTCAATCATTTTTAGAGCATTTTCGTTATTTCAATAATAATCATAAAAAACAAAAAACAAATGAACAAACAAAAAAAACTCATCACCTCTCAATCTCTCTATGCTTTTCCTGCTGTACATAGCTGCTATTTTGTTTCCTTCTTTTTAGTTTATTTGTATTTATATTTTGTAACAACAGTCTTATATATGCGATACCACCCTTATTCATATTTTACATGGGGTTTCGCTATGTTATACAGTTCCATGTTATGTCTTTTAGCTTTCTTTCTAGTAATACACATGACCTTTGACTTTCTCTTTCAACCTCTGTCTTACCCATACAATAACTTTGCTAGTCACAAACACTATGATGTGCTTTCACTATTTCTATTTCTTTTCAATGATTTACAAACAACCTTTTTACCAATTCTTCCCAGATTAACCCTTAGTTTTCCATTCTCTACCCTCACTCTATTTTCTGGTGATCTGTATCCTAATTATTAACTCCATGAGTTTACACAATATATTTAGTTCATAATAGTGCAATCATACAGCATTTGTCCTTTTGAGTCTGACTTGCTTCACTCAACATAATGTCCTCCAGGTTCATCCATATTGTCATATGCTTCATGACTTCATTTCTTCTTACCACAGCATAATATTCCATCGTGTGTATACACCACGATTTGTTTATCCATTGATTGGTTTATGGACACCTGGATTGTTTCCAACTTTTAGCAATCATGAATAATGCCACTATGAACATCGGTGTGCAGATGTCTGTTCATGTCACTGCTCTCAGTTCTTCTGGGTGTATACCCAGTAATGGTATTGCCAGGTCACATGGCAAGTCTATATTCAGCTTCCCTGGGAACTGCCATACACTCCTCCACAGTGGTTGTATTGTTCTACATTCCCACCAACAGTGAATAAGTGTTCCCATCTCTCCATATCCTCTCCAACATTTACAGGTTTCCTACTTTTTAATAGTGGCCAGTCTAATAAGTGTGAAATGATATCATCCTCAACAAAGTACTTGCTAATCATATTCAACAACACATCAAATGAATTGTACACCATGAACAAGTGGGTTTCATTCCTGGTATGCAAGGATGGTTCAATATAAGAAAATCAATCAGTGTAATTCACCACATTAACAGATCAAAAGAAAAAAATCACATGATCATCTCTATAGATGCAGAAAAAACATTCAACAAAATACAGCACACTTACCTGATAAAAACACTTCAAAAGATAGGAGTTGAAGGAAACTTCCTCAACATAATAAAGAGTATATATGAAAAACCCACAGCTAACATCATATTCAATGGTGAAACCCTAAAAGTTTTCCCTCTAAGATCTGGAACAAAACAAGGATGCCCATTTTCACTGCTTTTATTTAACTCTGTGTTAAAAGTACTGGCTCGGGCACTTAGGACAGAAAAAGATATAAAAGGCATCCAAATTGGAAAGGAAGAAGTAAAAATTACACTTGCAGATGACATGATCCTATATATAGAAAGCCCTGAGAAATCTACCACAAAGCTTCTAGAGCTTATAAATGAGTTCAGTTAAAGTGGCAGGTTATAAGATTAATGTGCAAAAATCAGTAGCATTTCTGTACACCAATAATGAGCAAACTGAGGAGGAAATCAAGAAAAAAAAATCCCATTTACAATAGCAACTAAAAGAATCAAATACCTAAGAATAAATTTAACCAAAGATGTAAAGGACTTGTATGCAGAAAACTACACAACACTGTTAAAGGAAATCAAAGAAGACCTAAATAAATGGAAGAATATTCCCTGTTCATGGATAGGAACACTGAACATCATTAAGATGTCTATCCTACCCAAACTGATTTACAGATTTAATGCAATCCCAATAAAAATTACCACAGCATTTTTTTTTTTTTTACTGAATTGGAAAAGCTAACTATGAAATTTATTTGGAAGGGCAAGGGGACCAAATAGCCAAAGACATATTGAAAAAGAAAAATGAAATAGGAGGAATCGTTGTAGTTTTGATTTGCATTTCCCCAATGGCTAGTGATATTGGACGTTTTTTCATGTGTTCCTTTGCTATTTGTATTTCTTCCTTGGTCAATTGTCTTTTCGACTCTTTTGCCCATTTTTCAATTGGGTAGTTTGTCTTTCAATTGTTGAGTAGTATGATATCTTTATATATCATAGATATTAAACACTTATTGAATATGTGATTGCCAAATATTTTCTCCCATTGAGTCAGCTGTCTTTTCACCCTTTTGACAAAGTCCTTTGAGGTGCAAAAGTGTTTAATTTCGAGGATGTCCCATTTGTCTATTTTTTCTTTTGTTGTTTGTGGTTTGGGTGTAAGGTTTAAGAAACTACCGCCTAGCACAAGATTTTGAAGATGTTTTCCCACATTTTCTTCTAGGAGTTTTATGATTGTCGCTTTTATATTTAGATCCTTGATCCATTTTGAGTTAATTTTTGTAATGGCGTGAGATAGGGGTTCTCTTTCTTTCTTTTGGGTATGGCTATCCAGTTCTCCCAGAACCATTTGTTGAATAGTCTGTTCTGGCCCAGCTGGAGGGCTTGAAAACCTTGCCAAAAATCACTTGATTGTAGATATGAGGGTCTATTTCTGAATTTTCAATTCGGTTCCATTGCTCAATCTGCCTGTCTTTAGGCCAGTAGCACTGTAGCTAAGTAATATGTATTAAAGTCAGGAAGTGAGAGTCCTCCAACTTTGTTCTTCTTTTTTAAACATTTTTTGCTACTTGGGACACCTTATTCTTCCAAAGAATTTACTTATTGGGTTTTCCATTTCTGCACAAAAGGCTCTTGGGATTTTTATTGGGATTGAATTGAATCTGTAAATCAGTTTAGGTAGAATTGACATCTTAAGGATATTTAGTTTCCCAATCCATGAACACAGAATGTTCTTCTGTTTATTTAAGTATTCTTCAGTTTCTTTGGGAAAATTTTGGATTCGGTTTGCAAGTACTTTGTTGAGGATTTTTGCATCTATATTCCTTAGAGATATTGCCATAATTTTCTTTTTTTGTTTTTTTCTTTATCTGGTTTTGCTATTAGGGTGATGTTGGCTTCATAGAATGAGTTTTGTCATGTTCTTTCCTGTTTAATCTTTGGAAAAGCTTAAGCAAGATTGATGTTATATCATCTTTGAATGATTGGTAGAAATCGCCTGTGAAGCCATCTGGTCCTAGGCTTTTCATCTTTGGGAGGTTCTGATGAGTGTTTCAATCTCTTCACTTATGATTGATTTGTTGAGGTCTTCTATTTTTTCTAGGGTCGCTGTAGGTGGTTCGTGTGGTTCTAAGAATTTGTGCATCTCATTTACATTTTCTAGTTTTTTGGCATACAGTTGTTCATAATATCCTCTTATGATCTCTCTTATTTCTGCAGAGTCAGTGATAATGTTCCTGTTTTCATTTCTGATTTTATTTATTTCTGTCTTCTCACATTTTTTCTTTGCCAATCTAGCTAAGGGTTTGTCGATTTTGCTGATCTTCTCAAAGAACCAAGTTTTGGTTTTCTTGATTATTGCTTTTTTTTTTTCTTGATTTCTTTTGTTTCTGCTTTGATCTTTACTATTTTTTTTCTTCAGCTTGGCTTGGGATTAGTTTGCTGTTCTTTTTCTAGTTCCTCCAAGTGTGCAGTTAGAGCTTCAATTTTAGCTCTTCTTTTTCAATGTAAGCATTGAGGGCTGTAATTTCCCTCTCTGCACTGCCTTTGCAGGGTCCCATATGTTTTGATATGTTGTGTTTTCATTTCATTCATCTAAAAATATTTGCTGAATTAACTTGCAGTTTCTTTGACCCACTGATTATTTAATAGAATGTTATTTAATCTCCATATGTTTATGAATTTTCCCTGTTTCCATCCATTATTCATTCCCAACTTCATTCTGTTATGATCAGAGAAAGTGTTTTGTATACTTTCAATGTTTTTAAATTTAGTGAGTGTTGTCTTGTGACCCAACATATTGTCTATCATGAAGAAGGATCCATGAGCGCTTGAAAAGAATGTATATCCTGATGTTTTGGGAGACAATGCTCTATAGATGTCTGTTAGGTCTAGTTTATTTATCATAATATTCAAGCTCTCTCTTTCTTTATTTGTCCTCTGTCCAGATGTTCTATCCAACACTGAGAGTGGTATATTGAAGTCTCCGACTATTATTGTAGAAACATCTATTTCTCCTTTCAGTTTTGCCAGTGTGTGCCTCATGTATCTTGGGGCACTCAGGTTAGATGCATAAATATTTAGAATAGTTATTTCTTCTTGGTGAATTGCCCCTTTTATTAATATATAATGACCTTTTTCATCCCTTATAATGGTTTTACATTTAAAATCTATTTTGTCCAATATTAGTATTGCTACTCCAGCTATTTTGTGGTTACTGATCTTGGCTTCTACACTCTTTCCAAGTGTTTTGCCTCTCTTTTTTTTTTCCTTTCAAGCTGCAGCACTCCCATTAGCATCTCTTGTATTTCTGGTCTTTTAGTAACATGCTCTATCAGTTTTTGTTTGTCTATGAAGACTTTGAACTCACCCTTATTTTTGAAGGAAAGTTTTGCTAGTTACAAAATTCTTGGCTGGCAGTTTTTCTCCTTCAATGCCTTAAATATATCATACCACTTTCTTCCCACCTTCATGGTTTCTGATAGAGTTCGGCACTTAATCTTATTGAGGTTCTCTTGTATGTGTTGCTTTGTTTTTCTCTTGCTGTTTTCAGGATCCTCTCTTTGTCTCTGATATTTGTCATTTTGAATAGTAGGTGTCTCAGGGTAGGTCTATTTGGATTTATTCTATTTGCAGTGCATTGTCCTTCTTGGATATTGATATTTATGTCTTTCATAAGGGTTGGAAAGTTTTCAGTCATTATTTCCTCAAATATTCTTTCTGCCCCTTTTCCATTTTCTTCTCCTTCTGGGACACCGATAATGCATATGTTTTTGTGGTTCACATTGTCATTCAGTTCCCTGAGCCTCTGTTCCATTTTTTAACTTCTCTTCTCTTTCTGGTCTCCCATCTTTTCCAGTTTGGATGTCCTGTCTTTGAAATCACTAATTCTGTCTTCAAGCAATTCAAATCTGCTCTTATGTGCCTCTAATGTATTTCTAATCTCATCCATTGTGTCTTTCATCCCCATAAGCTCTATTAGTTTTCTCTGCAGGTTTTCAAATTGTTTTTTATGCTCACCCTGTGTTTTCTTAATATCCTTTATCTCCTTAGTCATATTTTCTTTCAATTCTTTGACTTGATTTAGGAGAGTTGTGTGATCATCATTCATTGTCGTAAACCTGTATCCCTTCAGGATATTTGCTTTTCTCCTTTGGCTGGGCCATCTCTTCCTGTTTCCTAGTATGGTTTATAAATTTTTGTTGATGTCTAGGCATTTGAATATCTTGGTGAATTTACTCTGATGGCCAATTTCTCTTTCTTGCCTATTTTTTTTTCCATAGCTCTTCTTTGATGTTTGGTCCAACATATTCTAAGTCTTTAAAATTTCCAGCTTAAGTTATTAAAATCAAGCAAGGGATTCACTAATGGGGTGCAGATTTTCTCCCTGGAGATTGGGTAAGGAGAATCTTTAATTTGGTTTATGTTCCTGCAATTTCCAGACTGGCCAGCAGATGCACAATGGGGCACAATTTCAATCGAGGTGTTTCTTTCAAGTTCCATTTTCCTGTATTTTGGTCTGGCCAAAGTCAAAATTCAAAGCAGACTCTGCTGGCCAAATTCACTGAAGAGAAACCCCTGACTCCCTGTCCCTTTTCCCTTGTAACAGGTGACTGGAAGGATGACATCTGTTCCCCTATCAGTTGTTTGCATGATCCAGGTGTTTTATTCCAGCTTAATATCTTGGGGTTGACAGCTGGGAGCCCTTCCCATCCCCTGGGAGATTTTAGTTACTCATATTTGTTGTTTCAGGTTCTTCATCTCTCTGTCCTTCACCCTCCAGGGAGTTGTGTAGCACTGTCTTGGTCTGCTGACCCCCAATGCAGGTTCCTCGGACAGCTTTTGGTCCTTTCTCCATTATTTTTGTGACAGAGTTGAGCCCTGCCTGCCTACTCTGGTGCCATCTTTCCAGAACTCTAAATTTATTTTTTTTTAAAGCTGTAGATTACAGAAAAGTTACATAGAAAATATAGGGTATTTCCATATACCCTACCCTCTCCCCATCCCACACTTTCCCTCATTAACAACATCATTCATTAGTGTGGTACATTTGTAACAATTGGTGAACACATATTGAAGCATTGTTACTAAGCATGGTCTATAGTTTACATTATGGTTTACACTTTGCACCACACAATTTTATAGGTTTTTACAAAATGTATAATGGTGTGTATCCATCATTGCAATATCATGAAGAACAATTCAATGTCCCCAAAAATGTCATTTTACACCTATTCTTGACTCTCCCTCTCCTCAGAGGCTATGGTGACGATTGTCTTTATATCAGTATTACAAGGTTTTCCATTATTAGCATAATAATAATTCTATTTTAGTCCCTAGTTGCATTCCCACCTTATGTTTGTTTGTTTCTCAATCTTGAGGATTTGAAGATATTGATGCCCACTCTGCTTCTGATTGAGAGGGGGTTTAGATCCCATGGGGAAGATGGATGGAGCTCTCTTGCAATTGTAGATACTCTCTGTTTTTTGGGATGGGCATTGTTAATCATCATCCTTTTGTTATTATGTCCTGGGTATGTCTGATGAACTGGAGAATAGACATTGGCTTCAACTCTGCTGAGAGTCAGGTCTCAACTGGCATATGAACAGACTGAAGATTTAAGTTTCAGGGACATATATTTAATGGGCATAGTGCTAACTATAGGTTGAAATAAAAAAGACAGAAGAAACATGTGTAGGAAAATTATAAATGAGTCTAATTCTGATACATTGGGGAGATAGATTATCATATATTCCAAGGTAAGGCTCACCGATGTGGTGTTGATTTTCTGCCCTGCTTATAGTGTCTAGATGTTTCTAGAGCCCTCAGGAGCACCCCTGCTTGTGCCACTGTTTACTGAGGCAGTCAGTGAGGTCCTCCTGAGACATGCGTAAGTGTAACCTCTGGAATGACCTCCCAACTCACTTTGAAATCCCTTAGCCATAAAAACTCATTTGTATGTAATATATCTCCCTTTTGGTTTAGGTCTTTTTCCAAATTCATCACTACTTGGCCATTGGTAATAATCCCTTGGTGCCAGGGAGGCTCATTCCCTGGAGTTATGTCCCACGTCAGGGGGAAGGTAGTAAGTTTATATGCTAGGATTGGCTTAGAAAGAGGCCACATTTGAGCAACAAGGAAGCTTTCAGGAGGTAACTCTTAGGCAATATATAATACTAGGCTAAGTTTCAATTTCACATGAACAAGATTCATAAGCACAAGTGTTAATATCAAGGGCCAGGCATTTTGGTCTGTCCTCCTTTGCTAGACATTTCCCATGTACTCTAGAGATTCTTGAATGGCTGTTATTTTAATCTGTTAAATTTTGGGATAGTTTGTTTAACTACAATAGATAATTGAGACACATTAATCCAACAAAAATTTATTTAACACCTGCTACTGATGGCACTGTGGGGTGAATGCAAAAATATATCTATATATTTTTGTACTGCCTACTTTTTAAAAATATTTATTTTTAACTGAAGTATATCATTCATACATTAATTTGCATAAACAATAAGTGTATAGTAAAGATTGTGAAATTACAAAATAAACATCATACAGGGGTCTCATACATCACCCGTCCACCAACACCTTGCATAGTGTGAAACATTTGTTACAAACTATGCAAGAGCATCATCAAAACATTGCTACTAATTATAGTCCCTATCTTACATTTGGTGTATTTTCCCCCAACCCACCCAATTTCCTGAAAATATATTTTTATTACAGAGGTTGTGAATGTACAAAGCAATCATGCACATGTGTAGAATTCTCATACAACACCCCTGCACCAACACACCACATCATGGTGGAAAATTTGTTACAGATTATGAGATAATCTCATCAGACTATTACCACCAACCATGGTCCATAGCATACATTTGACTCGCTTTTTCCATACACCTCTATTATTAATGCAGTACACATTTGTCATTGATGCAAGAATATTATAGTATTGTTGTTAACCACAGTCTATAGGTCACACCAGCTGTAGTTTTCCCATGGTTTTCCACATTCCCACCACCCTGCAATAGTGATGTACATCTGCTCTAGTTCACAGAAGGTCACTCTTGCATTTGTACCCTCAACCACAATTCTCATCCACCTCTAGGTTCACTGATATTAAGTCCTTAGATTATTTTTAGCTTTCTTTCAATTGACATTTACTGCCCCAGACTACCCTTTTCATCCACAATCCCATTTATAAACCAGCTGCTACTCACTATAATGTGTTACCATCAACTCTATCCATTTCCATACTTTCACAGTCAAGTTAATTAAAACTTCTACATACATTAAGCATCAGCAGTTCTTCTCAACCCTCTTTTTGTCTCCTAATAACCTATACTCTAGGTTTTAATTCCATGTGCTTATTCTTCATATTTAGTTCATATAAATAAGGCCATGCAATATTTGTCTTTTTGTGTCTGGCTTACTTTGCTTAGTATATTGTCTTCAAGATTCTTCCATGTTATCATATGTGTCCAAATTTCATTTCTTCTTACTGCAGCATAGTATTCCACTGTATTTATATACCACATTTTGTTTATCCATTTGTTGGTTGATGGGCACTTGGGTTGTTTCCTTCTTTTGGCACTTGTGAATAACACTGCTATTAACATGAGTGTACAGATGTATGTTCTTGACATAGTTTTTAGGTCTTCTGGATATATTACTAGTAGAGGAATTGCTGGATCATATGGCAGTTCTATACTTAGCTTCCCGAGGAACCACCAAACTGTCTTCCACAGAGGCTGCACCATTTTACAATCCCACCAACAGTGAAGGAGAGTTCCTATTTCTCCCCATCCTCTCCAACACTTATTGTTGTCTGTTTCTGTAATAATGGCCATTCTATGTGGTGGTAGATGATATCTCATTCTTTTTTTGATTTGCATTTCCCTAATAAGTAGTGATATGGAACATTTTCTTCATGTGTTTTTTGGCCATTTGTATTTCTTCTTTCAAGAAATATCTATTTAAATCTTTTGCTCATTTTTTAATCTGGATTGCTTGTTTTTTTATTGTTGAGTCGTACAATCTCTTTATATAGAATAGAAATCAAACCCTTATTGGATATGTGGTTTCCAAATATTTTCTCCCATTGAGTGGGCTGCTTTTTCACTTTCTTGATGAAGTCCTTTGAATCACAGAAGAGTTTGAGTTTGAGGAGGTTCCATTTATCCATGTTTTCTTTCATTGCTCATGCTTTTGTGGTAAGGTTTAAGAATCCACCACTTACCACCAGTCTTGATGATGTTTCCCTACATTTTCTTCTAGGAGCTTTATGGGACTTGCTTTTATATTAAGATCTTTGATCCATTTTTAGTTAATTTTTGTATAACGTGTGAGATAAGGGTATTTTTTCTTTCTTTTGGCTATGGATATCCCATTCTCCCAGCACCATTTGTTGCATAGATTGTTCTGTCCCATCTGGGTGGGTTTGACAAGCTTGTCAAAAATCACTTGGCCATAGATGTGATGGTCTGCTTCTGAACCATCAATTTGGTTCCATTGGTCTATATGTCTATTTTTTTATGCCAATACCATGCTGTCTTTACCACTGTAGCTAGGTAATATGATTTAAAGTCTGGAAGTGAGAGTCCTTCAAGTTCACTTTTCCTTTTTATGATATTTCTGGCTATTTGGGGCCTCTTACCATTCCAGATAAATTTGATAATTGTGTTTTCCATTTGTTTAAAAAATGCTGGTGGAATTTTTATTGGGATTGCATTGAATCTGTATATCAGTTTGGGTAGAATTGACATCTTAATGATATTTTGTCTTCCAATCCATGGGCATGGGATGTTCTTCCAATTATTTAGGTCTTTTAAAATTTCTTTTAGCAATGCATTATAGTTTTCTGAATGCAAGTGCTTTACATCCTTGGTTAAGTTTATTCCTAAATAGTTTATTCTTTTAGTTGCTATTGCAAATGGAAATATTTTTCCTGACTTTCTCCTCAGATTGTGCATTACAATTGTATAGAAACACCATTGATTTTTGCATATAGATCTTGTATTCTGACACTGCTAAAATCATTTATTAGGTCTAGCAGTTTTGTTGTAGATTTTTCAGGACTTTCTAGATATAGGATCATATCATCTGCGAATAGTGAAAGTTTTACTTTTTCCTTTCCAATATGGATGCATTTTATTTCTTTTTCTTCCCTGATTGCTCTAGCTAGAACCTCTAGCACTAGATTAAACAACAGTGGTGACAATGGGCATCCATGTCTTGTCCCTGATCTCAATGGGAAAGCTTTCATTCTTTCACCATTGAGTACAATGTTAGCTGTGGGTATTTCATATATGGCCTTTATCATGTTGAGAAAGTTTCCTTCAATTTCTATCTTTTGTAATATTTTTAGCAAGAAAGAATGCTGTATTTTATCAAATGCCTTTTCTGCATCAATCAATAAGATCATGTGGTTTTCTTCTTTGATTTATTAATGTGGTGTATTATGCTGATTGATTGTCTTGTGTTGAACCACATGCCTCGTAAAAAATCCACTTGATCATGATGAATAATTCTTTTAATGTGTTGTTGAATCGATTAACAAGTATTTTATTGAAGATTTTTGCACCTATATTCATTAGAGAAATGGGTCTGTAATTTTCTTTTTTCATAATATCTTTATCTGGCTTTGGTATTAGGGTGATATTGGCTTCATAGAATGAGTTTGGAAGCATTCCTTCTTGTTCAATTTTTGGGAAGAGTTTGAGTAAGATTGGT
This sequence comes from Cabassous unicinctus, assembly GCA_029593785.1. NCBI lineage: Eukaryota > Metazoa > Chordata > Mammalia > Cingulata > Chlamyphoridae > Cabassous > Cabassous unicinctus. Next base: position 36,794 of record JAQZBX010014210.1, read on the forward strand.
TTTAAATCTTCTTTAAATGCTTGGTAGAACTCACCTGTGAACCCATCTGGTACTGGCTTTTCATTCTGGGTGCTGTTTGATGACTGTTTCAATTTCTTTACTTGTGATTGGTTTGTTGAGGTCTTCTATTTCTTCTAGGGTCAGTGTAGGTTGTTTGTTGTTTCTAGGAAGTTTTCCATTTAGTCTACATTGTCTAATTTTTGGCATAAAATAGTTCATTGTATCCTCTTATGATCTCTCTTATTTCTGTGGGGTCAATAGTAATGTTCCTTTTTTCATTTCTTATTTCATTTACTTGCATTTTCTTTTTCTTAGTCTTTCTAGCTAAGGGTTTGTCAATTTTATTAATCTTTTTGAAGAACCAACTTTTGGCTTTCTTAATTCTCTATTTTTTTATTGTTGTTGTTCTCAATTTCATTCATTTTTGCTCTGATCTTTGTTATTTCATTCCTTCTATTTGCTTTGGGATTAGTTTGCTGTTCTTTTTCTAGTTCCTCCAGCTGTGTAGTTAAGTCATTGATTTTAGCTCTTTCTTCTTTTTTAATGTGAGCATTGAGGGCTATAAATTTTCCCCTCAACACTGCCTGCACTGCATCCCATAGTGTAGCCATTGGGCAATTTGATGTAATTATGAGTTCCAAAAATATAATTGAATCATGCTTGTAAACTGATCTGTTAATCTGGTTAAGATTAAGTTATGATTAGGGCGTTGACTGGGCCACATCAGTAGGGCGTTGAGCCCCACCCCTTGGTGGGTGGGGGAAGAAAATATAAAAGGCATCACTAAGAACAGAGTTGCAGCAGTTTTTGAGAAGTTGTTTTGATGTTGGTGAGAGAAGGCCCCTGGAGAAGAGAAGCGAGCCGTTCGCCTTATAGTCTACAGCTAGCCTTGTGGAGGAACCAGAGGAGCTAAACCCAGAGAGAAACGCAGCCCCGGGAAGAGAGGAACCCAAGAAGCCTGAACCTTAGCAAACATTGACAGCTGTCTTGTTCCAACAAGTGGCAATGGACTTTGGTGAGAGAAAAAACTTAATGCTTTATGGCCTGGTATCTTTGGACTTCTACCCCAAATAAATACCCTTTATAAGGACCAACCCATTTTTGGCATTTCACGTTAGCACATCTTTGGCTGACTAATACAGAATTTGGTACCGAGGAGTGGGGAATTGCTTTTGCATATACCAAAATATTGGAACGGTTTTATAAATGGCTAAGGGGTATTTTTTGGAGGAATTGTGAAATGCTTCATGAAAAAGGCCTAGATCACTTTGAAGAGACTGTTGATAGTAATATGGATGCTAAAGAGACTTTCTATGATGCCTTAAAAGTAAATGATGAAACTATTATTGGAAACTGGAGGAAATGCAATCCATGTTTTAAAGTTGCAGAGAACTTAGCAAGATTAACTCCTGGTGTTATATGGAAGACAGAATTTGAAAATGGCGAACTGGAGCATTTAGCTGAAGAATTTTCCAGGGTAAACTCAGAGAATGTGGCTTGGCTTCTCCTTGCAGCTTATAGCAAAATACTAGATGAGTGAAATACACTAAGGACTGAACTTTTGAGCACAAAGAAAACAGAAACGGATTCTGGAACTTCCAAGATTCTGGAAATCAAGTTTCCAGATGAAAGTGCCCCGTTTGAAGACTTAGCTAAACCTGGAACTTGTAAATCAGAATTGAAGACTCAGTTATCTTGGAAAGACTTGTGGAAAGTCTTACCGTCTGATGGCTTGGACCCCTGCTTCTTACATGCTAAACCAACACCGTTTTTGAAAGTGCTGTATGAAAAAAACCACTGTCAGCTTGGACAAAAAGGGACATGGAAAAGAGAGACTGAAGGAGAATCAGCTTTAAGAAGAAAACCATGGAAGCAAAGATCTGGAATTAAGAGATCTCCTTGGGCCAAGAGAGGAGCCCCACCCATGTGTCCAGAGAGGGTGAGTTTGCCCCTGCAGTTGAAGAGGGTGGATGTCCCCACCCGATGTTCTGGGAGAGTTTTGTCACCCCAGGGTGCAGAGAGGGGGGAGCACATTCCTCAAAGGTTAGGGTGGTTAAGGTCAACACCCCATAGGTCTGAGAGGG
>JAQZBX010014211.1:0-38881 GCA_029593785.1 Cabassous unicinctus
GTTTTAAAAAGTTATTTATGTGCACACTTTGGTCATTGTATGAGATTCTGTTGTAGCTGACTGATACTGGATTTGTGAATGATTTGTTGACAGTGGGCACAAAAGAACCAAAAAATAGATAAACAAAATTTCCTTCCCATTCCCATCACCAAGACAGAGCCCGGAGATAAAAATGGCGCTTGGCCAAGAAATTAATGGAGTTCTTAAGAACGGCAATTGCAAATTTTGGCTGTGTCTTCATGTAATAGTCATTAAGGGATATCTGTCTCAGCAATGGGCCTGTATATTATTCCCCATGGGACTAAGGAAGCACTATTTACAAGAGCAAGTGAAAAGTGAATTTAAAAAGAAAGTAAAGGAACTAACACTTCTCCTCCTAATAATGTGATAAACAAACTCCCTTATGGGAGGAGAGGAGGTCTTATAAGTATGAATAAGTTAGGAAAATAGTGCTAGAGCTAGAGGCCAGGAATATTCCTAAGGGCTCTCCTTTATACAGCAAAAGCCCAGTGATTTTATTATTTTTTTTTAATGACTGTGAGAGCCTTTACACTAGACATATACTTTCTGGTCACTAGAGACCGCACTACTACTTACTGACTTACACATATTCAATTCTGAAATTTCTATTACTTGTCTCATCCTCAAGACAATCTAGTTAGATGAAATGGACTCTGAAATTTAATGTTGTTTCAAGAAGATGTGTGTGTTTGAGTCTGTGTATGTTTGAATGAATATTTGATTTATGCAAAATCTACCCATTAAAACCTACAAAATAGAGACATATGTTTGCAGTCCATAGTGGTTGGCGCATGTGGCTGGCTGAGAAATCTCAAATGGCATTTGCTTGGTCCTCATGCATAGGATGAACTATACTGTGAGAACCAAGAGTACCAAAATCCTCCCTGTTCTCTGGAATTGGATTGCTAAAGGGAGCTACCACATACTCTTCTACTGGAACTGTCTCATCCCCAAGTCACTATTTATGACTTGGAAAATTTGGAGTATGGAGAGGAAGCAGTCACCATGAGTATGGTAGATTGTTACAGTGGAGCACCTCATCACCATAGGTCTTTTTCCTCTCTTCCCAGCCTGTTGCCTCCTTGCTTGCCACCCTGATTTGCTGCATTTTAGTAATACTATCGAACAAATCATTTAGCTTTTCTTTGGATGATGTCCTAAAGTCCTAATAACTAAAATAATAAAGAGCTCTTCATCAATACCATGGCAATTTATTTAGAGTTTGGACTAAAAAAGCTCAGTCTGTAGACAACCAGCAAGATGGGAGCAGAGTAAAGAGCTCCTAGAATCAACTCTAGCTACGGAGCAGTTGGTGATCACCCAGAGCTATCTAGAGCACTTGATTGGGGGCTCCAGGAGACCAGAAGTGCATCCTGCAACATCCTTGAAAGAATGGAAGGAGGAGACTGCCCGTCTGCAGAGAAGATTTGTAAGTAGAGCACTCCACACCATGGAGGCCAGTGCCCATCCTCCACTGGAGGCACAAGCTGCCTCTGGAGCTGTTCCGTGGCTGGAATTGGAAGCTCCACTTCCCAAAAACAGGGGAGGAAGAGACAGTTAGGCACCAACTTCAACTACTGATTAGGAAATTTGGTGGGCTAAAGTATAATCCTAAGAGCAGCTAAAATTTGAACCTGTCCAAGTCAGAAAGAGGCCAGTAGCCTCCATCTTAACTCTGTGCCTGACATGAGGGGAAGTGGCCTGACTGAAAATCACAGTGCTGGTAGGGACTGGCTTCTTTCCATCTATATCAGATTGCCTCTCTAGCCTAAGTCCCAGGCCCAACTCAGAAAGGGAGGAAGTGGGGGACCTGAACCAGCCTCTCCGGGAAACTACAGGCCATGCCGTGGAGGCTGGTGATCATCCTAATTTGGCAATGCAAACACACCAGGAGCTATTCTGTGGCAAGAAGTGGAAGCTCCATTTCCAAAAACAGAGGAGGAAGAGACAGTTGGCCACCAATTTCAGCTACTGATTAGTAAATTTGGCTAGCTAAAGTATAACCCTAAGAACAGCTAAAGTTTGAGCCTGTCCAAGTCAGAAGGAGGCAGGTAACCGCCATTTTGACTTCACTCCTAACATGAGGGGACGTCGGGCTGACTGAAAATCACAGTGACCGTAGAGACCAGTTTCTTTCACCCAGACTGACTTGCAGCCCGAGCCTAGGCTTCAGCCCCATCTCAGCAGGGAGGAAGCTGATGGACCCTAAACCAGCCTATCCAGGGAACTGCAGGTACATTTAGCTGGCACAGATTGAATAATCAGAAGTCTACTGGGGCAACTATGGTCATCTTGGACCTGCACTGCATAGATTGCTGCCCACACCTACAGCTCCATCCCCACCCTAAGCAAGGGAGAAAGTGGCATGAAGCTTCATCAGTATCTCTGGGGAACTACAGTCTAGGCCTGCATGAGTTGGATTATTCCACACAACTGTGGCTCTGTCCCTACCACTGGCAAAGGAGATAATGGGGAGAAGCTTCATTGGTCCTTGGGGCAATGAGGGTAGTTTGAGCCTCCACAGCTTAGAGTACCAACTATATCCTTGGCTCCTACTACACAACCAGCAAGGGAGAAAGGGCAGGAAGCCCTAAACTAAAGAGAAAAACTGCACCCAGAATAATACTCTAGTAAGCCAGATGCCAAGACACCAACAAAAAATTACAATCCACACCAAGAAACAGGATGATATGGCCCAGTTAAAGGAACAAGATAAGCCTCCAGATGACATAAAGGAGTTGAGACAACTAATCATAGATGTTCAAACAAATCTCCTTAATAAATTCAATGAAATGGATAAACAGATAAAGGATATTAAGAAGACTTTGGATGAGCACAACAAGAATTTGAAAGCATACATAGAAAAATAGCAGATCTTATGGAATGAAAGGCACAATAAATGAAATTAAAAATACACTGGAATCATATAATAGCAGATTTGTGGAGGCAGAAGAGAGGATTGGTGAGTTTGAAGAAATGGCCTCTGAAAGTGAATATAAAAAAGAACAGATGAGGAAAATATTGGAAAAACTTGAACAAGTTCTCAAGGAACTAAACCACAACAAGAGATGTACAAGCATACATGTCATGGGTGTCCCAGAAGAAGAGAAGGGATAAGGGGAAGAAGGAATATTTGAAGAAATAATGGTAGAAAATTTCCCAACCCTATTGAAGGACATAGATATCTATGTCCAAGAAGAACAACATACTCCCATCTGAAAAAATCCGAATAGACCAACTCCGAGACACAAACTAATCAGAATGTCAAATGCCAAAGACAAAGAATTCTGAGAGTAGCAAAAGAAAAGCAATGCATAACATATAAGAGATACCCAATAAGATTAAGTGCTGATTTCTCACCAGAAACCATGGAGGCAAGAAGACAGTGGTATGATATATTTAAGATACTGCAGGAGAAAAACTTCCAGCCAAGAAACTTATATCGGGCAAGATTGTCTTTCAAAAATGAGGGCAAGTTTAGAATATTCACAGATAAACAGAAATTGAGAGAGTTTGTAACCGAGAGACCTGCTTTGCAGGAAATACTAAAGGGTATGTGTATTAGTCAGCCAAAAGGGTGCTGATGCAAAATACCAGAAATCGGTTGGTTTTCATAAAGGGTATTTATTTGGGGTAGAAGTTTACAGTTACCAGGCCATAAAGCATAAGTTACTTCCCTCATCCAACTCTGTGAAGGGTCCGGCTTTCTGGGTTCCTCTCTTCCCGGGGCTTGATTTTTCCAGGTTCAGCTGCTTGTTCTTTCCACAAGACCAGGTGTAGACTATCAGGCAAGCAGTTCGTCTGTTTTCCTGGGGCCTTCTCTCCTTCCTCACGACCAAGCTTTCCGTATGCTTACTTCCCAGGACTCCAGCTCAAGACTCCAACATCAGAGCTCCAACTCAAAACTCCAACTCTGTCCTTTGCCATGTCTTTTATATTTGAGACCCCACCCACCAAAGGGTGGGGCTCAATGCCCTACTGATGTGGTCCAGTTAAAGCCCTAATCATAACTTAATCATGCCCAGAAAAACAGACCATTTTACAAGCATAATCCAATATCTATTTTTGGAATTCATAACTATATCAAACTGCCACAGTGTGCTACAGCCTGAAAAGAAAAGACAGGAGAGAGAGGCCTGGAAGAGTCTAGAAATGAATATTATATCAATAAAAGTAACTAAAAGTGTCAAAATAGTGGTGAAAATAAAATATGACAGATGAAACCCAAATATTCAGGAATAAACTTAACCAATGATGTAAAGCACTTGTATTCAGAATACTACAACTCATTGTTAAAAGAAACAAGAAAAAGACATAAATAATTGGAAGAACATTCCATGCTCATGGATTGGAAGACAAAATATCATTAAGATGTCAATTCTACTCAAACTGATGTATAGATTCAATGTAATTGTGATAAAAATTCCACCAGCATTTTTTAAATAAATGGAAAACATGATTATCAAATTTATTTGGAAGGGTAAGGGGTCCTGAACAGCCAGAAACATCTTAAAAAGGAAAATCAAAGTTGGAGGGCTCTCATTTCGAGACTTTAGGTCATATTAGGTCATATTACCTAGCTACAGTGGTAAAAACGGCATGGTACTGGCATAAAGACAGGCACAAAGACCAATGGAACCGAATTGATAATTAAAAAACAGATCCTCACATCTATGGTCAAGTGATTTTTGACTAACCTGTCAATCCCAGCCAGCTCAGGCAGAACAGTCCATTCAACAAATGGTGCTGAGAAAACTGGATATCCATAGCAAAAGAGGGAAAGAGGACCCCTATCTCACACCTTATACAAAAATTAACTCAAAATGAATCAAAAACCTAAATATAAAAGCCAGAACCATAAAGCTCCTAGAAGAAAATGTAGGAAAATATCTACAAGACCTGGTGCTAGGTGGTGGATTCTTAAAGGAGATAAGGGTAGGACTGAGATGAACTATTGATATTTAATATATGTAGAAGTTTTAATTAGCTTTACTGTAAAAGTGTGGAAATGTACAAAGTTGATGGTAACACATTATAGTGAGTAAATGCTGATTTATAAATGGGGATGTGGCTGAAAATGGTGTCTAGGGACGTAAATGCCAATTGACAGAAAGCTAGAGAATAATCTAGGGACTGAATAGCACAGTAACCCCAGAGGTGGATGAGTATTGTGGTTGATGGTACAGATTCAAGAGTGCCCTTTGTGAGCTAGAGCAGATTTATATCACTAATGCAGGGTGGTGGAAATGCGGAGAAGCACGGGAAAAATACAACTGAAGTTACCAATGGACTGTGGTTAACAGCAATAATGTCATATTCTCGCATCTATGCCAAAGATGTACTGTGTTGATAATGGGGGAATATGGAAAATGTGTGCCAAGTGTATGCTGTGGACCTGGTAATAATCAGATGATAGTGTCTCAATCTGTAACAAATGTTCCACCTCCGTGTAGTGTGCTGATAGAGGGGTGTTGTTCTGGAATTCTGCACATGTGCATGATTGTTTTGTAAGTTTACAACTTCTGTCATAAAATATGTTTAAAAAATAATAATAAGGTGGGTTGGGGGAAAATACACCAAATGTAAGATAAGGACTATAATTAGTAGTAAGATCTTGACAATATTCTTTTATAATTTGTAACAAATGTCTCATGACAATGCAAGGTGTTGGTGGAGGGTTGGTGTACAGGATCCCTGTATGATGTTATGAATGTTTGCTTTGTAAGTTCACATTTTTCACTATACACTTACTATTTATGTACGTTCATGTATAAATGATATAAAAATAATAATAACATTAGGGTGGGTTGTGGGAAAATTCTTCGGTTATTAGTAATATTTTGAGGATGCTCTTTGATCATTTGTCAAAAATGTTTAACAACAATGCAAGTTATGAGAGCTCTGTATGATGTTACATATGTTTGTTTTGTAAGTTCAGAACTATTGCTATATACTTATTGTTTATGTATGTTCATGTATGAGTGATATATTTCAATAAATTAAAAATAAAAATTAAAAAAAGTGAAGAATGCTACCCAGAAAATAGAGCAGTGCTCCTCAATCTGACTGCACATTAGAACCAACTGGTAAGTTTTGAAAAACTACAATTGTTGGGCTACCTCCTCGAAGATAATTATTCCATTGTCCTGAGTGCAATTCAGGCATCTGTATTAAAAACAAACAAACAAACGAAAAACTCTCCGGAAAATTCTAATGGTCAACCAGAGTTGAGAACCAGTGTGTTTAAAAATGATGACACTTTCACAACAAGGTAGAAATTGAGGCTGGGAAAGTTCCATAAAAGTGTGTTTCAAGAGAGTGTTTAATTTTGGTGTGCTTTTTCTTGAGTGGGGGAAGTGATGAATATGTGGTTTAAATTTTCCTCCTCTGCCGTAATTCCCTCTAGTCAACCCAATCCTCAATGCTGATGTGTCTATACAGGTTTGAATACTGGTGTTGGAGGGCTAAACTGCAATCTATTCTGCAGTCACAGCCCATGGGCATCCCCAAAACTCCTTTGTCTCATTGTAGCAAGCTCCTACTAAGAAAACTGCGTCGTCCAGAAGCTCCAGGCAGTAAATCCTAGGAGAATGAGGGGTAGCCCATGGAGGAGCTGGGATTGGCAGGGGCTCATATTATATAATCCTGGAGAGAAGTGCTTGATGAAAAATTTAGGAGTGATGTGAGCTTTACATCTTCCTTCCCAATATATAACAAACTTTGTAACACTTATCAGAGCTTCAATAACATAGGAAAATTTCTTTCAGAATAAACATGATATAGAAAGAAAAAGAAGATAGGCTCTGTGATCCAGTCACACATTTCCTAATACCCAATTAATATTTCCTACCATGAATCTTACTAGCATCTCAAATTTAATATGTCCGATAATGAATTAACTTCCATTTCCCATATCTGCTACTTCAAGCCTCAGCTCCTGGAGACCCCATTTCCTTATCTGCAAAACAAGAGGTTTGAACTAAGGGGCTCTCAAGGGTCCCTTTCAGCTCTGAAGATATCTGCTGGGAAATTCTGAGTTCATTGCTAATGACTTTACAATTCTCTAGAATTTAATGCTTTCAAATTATTTAAAATCATTAATTTTTACTGTTTGACTTATATACTGTCTACATTTTTATCTAACCAAACAAAGCAAATTGAGCATAACTGTGACACTGTGAAGACCACAGAATAAGGAGAGGTGAAGCAAGCTCAGAAGGAGAGTTACCATTTCAGGCTTCGTACATTCAGTCCTCTGGACATTGCTGCCCTGCCGAATTCCACTGAGAATGGCAACAGCTGCACATGGACCTAGACAGCAGAAACGAAGCTTCCTTCCTAAACTTTCCACTCCTCCTTAGGCATATGAGGACATTTCTAATTTCATCAGACAAAGCAGTTTCTCTGGGGAAAACTGTTTTCAGAATCCTTTGTGCAGAAGAAAATAACAATGGTCTCCCAGGAGTAGAGCTCCACTTGTGTATCAGTGCACAACAGGCCGGCCTACGGGCAGGGCTGAGTGCAGGGAGAATGAAGAAATTGTGTAGCCCTCAGCCTCTGCAGCGGGGAAGCTCTCGCTACAACCCTTGCTTCTGCTCTTTCTGTGATCACAGAGGACCCAAGGGATTTATTTGTACATCAGAACTGGAAATAAACCTTGAATGCATGTCTAATGGTATGCTGAGAGGAGTTCCAGCACTCTAACACGTTTACTTTTTAAACACCTACTTCTGGGATAGGAATCAATAGCTTTTAAGTTCTAAGTTTAATCTTTCCTAGGTAAAAGGCCTCTTGACTACTAGAACATTTTCTCTTCTTCCCTCAAGTTAACACAAGGCGTATCAGAATGGGTTGTTGTTCCTTTGAGGTGGCTGTCAATTTGCCATTTTTGTGGATTTTTACCCATATGCTAAAGAAATGTTACTATTTCTGCTTTTTAAGAAGCATAAATTATAATTCTTCCTGTATTTTTTAATCATTGATCTGTAACTACCTTAAAAAAGTTAGCATGATGTGGAACATAAAATATTCCAGAAGAATAGAAAAACAATAGTGCCAATTTATTACTTTACAGTGAGAAATATAACTGTTAAGAAATACAACTACCTCATAGTGACCTAACTGAGAATCTCTTTTTACAAGCAGCTCATGTGAAGCCAAATTTAAAAAAAAGATTCTTGTTAAGTGTGGAACAAAACCAAAGGGAGGCACTTGCACATTTTGAATGCTAAATGGCATCAGGCTCTTAATGGGATGAGACCTGCACAACACACTTGAATGCTTTGGTTTGCCATGGACCATTTGTGGTTGGCTATTGCCCTCCTCTTTCTATGTTTCCACTTGTTAATGTTTATGAGCCCTCAAGGATCAAAAAACATTTTCTCTCCTTGGTAATATTTGTTATTTCATCCATCCTTTATACATATTTTATCTTTCAAGGAAAAATCTAATTTTCCTTGTTTCCAGATTCTTAGACTATAACCTGCTATTCTCAATTTCTGATCATATTTTCCTAATTCTTTGTATTTAAAATTTCAAATAGGTAGATAAAATTGCGATAGGTTTATAGCTTATATCTTCAGTTTGGATGGACTATGGAGACATTTTGTGCCTCCTTGAGGAAACCAAATTTCAGCCAATCCTTTTTTTACAAATAGCTCTTAATTTTTGAGTGCATCTTATTTATGTTTCTTGTTGTCAAATATGCAATGTGATATTTTCTCCAGATGAAATTCTTTCTTATAAAAAATACTCTTAAAAGGACCCTAAAATTTTAAGATTCTATTATAGTGTTGAGCATCTCAAAGATCATATCCTTATTAGTAGAAGACTATAATATAACAACAGTAATTTCTGCATGCTTCATGGTTCTTATTTCACTAAATTGGGATTATTTATTTCAGTGATTAGTACAATGAGAATCTAAGAGTGTGCATTCAATTGTTTGGGCAATGAACTGGTAGTACACAAAGCTTTGTCTTTTTTAAATCTGTTTCATCCCCCCCACCCTGTAACTAGACCCGCTTTTTCCACATTCATGGTACTGAATACCTTGCTCCATGATAGCACTTATTACTCTATAGTCCTTACCCCCTCCTTGACTTGAGCTCCTCAAAGACAAAAGCATTATCCATATTTGAATATTCAGTGCCCAAAAATGTTTGTTTTAAAGAGAATTAGTTTAAATGTTTTATTTTAGTATCTTTTTACCTTAAACTGCAGTTATCCTGCCATTTCTACTGACCTTCAGAAGAATTCCAGAGATGCAGGTATTGATTTTGTAAGATTCTATTATAGTAATCATGAACTACATTAGAACAAGCCCCATTCCCTGGTTCCGTGGTTAGTTCTTGTCATTTGATATTTTCTTCAGGAGCTTGTATATTCTAGTTATAGAGTAGGAATGAATTTATGTACTACTGCAGTTGCTCAATGTTGAATAAAAATGTGTGACTATGTTTAATACAACATATTTTTTGAGCAAATTATTTAAGTTGCCATTGAGACTTTATCAAATACAATTTAAGGTAATTTAAAGCAATTATACTTTCCCCAGAACTGTTGGCGAAGTCTTCCAAACAACTATTGCTATGATGTAATTTAGATATGAAGTTTCTGAGTTATTTACATAATGGTGATGGTGTGTATGTGTGTTCATGTGTACACATAGGATCCCTTATCTTGTCTGAACATATCCATTTCAAAGTCCCTGTCACAATTTATGAACTCTAGCTTAGCATTTCCAATTTGGAGTGCCTCTCAAAGTCTTCCACTGAATTCCACTGACTTTCAAGTAGACTCTAACCTCCCAGAGAACTAAATCTAGGCTCTAACAAAAAAATTCCCCTTAGGAGATAATCCTTTTTGTCCACTGACAGGTATTTTCTATTTCAATACCATATACTGATTTTTTTCCCAAGTTTGTCATTTATCTCCAGAATCACTCAACATACCCCGAACCACCTCCAGTTGGCTATTAATGCCATGGGATTTAATAATAATAATAACAATAATAATAATAAGAGGTTACGTACAAAGTGTTTAGCTTTTCACTGGGAACTATAGAAATACTAAGAAGGAAAAGATACTATTTCTATCTTTCCTGAGAGGTTACAATCTGCTTGGGAAGAAACAAATAAACAATTAAATAGTTAAGTAAGATAGTTTGCCTGCAAACTGGTCTACCTGTATTTAAATATATATGAAAACATATTATTCAGGATAGTCTAAGTTATGCTGTGATAACAAACAACTCCAAAATCTTAGTGGTTTATATCAATTAATGCTTATTTCTTGCTCATGTAACATGCCTGATATGCTGGTGGGCATGCTCTGTTCTTCTTAGTTTCACAGTTATCCAGACTGATGGATGCCCCATCTTGACAAATGCTTCCAAAATTGCCAAGGAAGGAAAAAAAGTATATCACACAAGGTCTGAAACTTCAGAAATGATACCCAGTATTTCTTCTTTCTTTTCTTGGCCACAGCAAGAGCATGGCTATGTTTAACATCTGAGAAGCGGGGGAATGTAATTCAACAGTTGTCCAGGAGGAAGGAAGAAAAGAATATAGCACTGACGACTATAACTGTGAGTGGAAATGGTAGATAGATGAGAGGAAAAAAAATGGATGGGGCGGCAATGAAGAAGGGGAAACTCCATAATCAAGTAAGCAAGTAAATCTGCTCAGATGTCTAAGCCATAGGGATGCTAGACATTTCCATGTGCTTTAAATGAGTAAGGGCTAATATCAACCCATTCAGGCATTCATCTGTTCAGTTAGCTTATATAATCAAAACTATCTTTTTTATAAGGAAGCAGTAATTGCTTAGTCATTGCCCATCATTATAAATTCTTGCTATAAAAATACATAATGTGAGCACATTACTACTTATATTAAAAACATGGCAATTTGTGTACAGTGATAATTTTCTGGAACTGTACCAATAAGCTAATATTAAAATAATGCATTTTGAAATGACTGAAACCTAACTAAAGTTATCATTTATTAGTTGGTTATTAAATAAACAAACTCAAGGCAATAATTCCATGCTTGTTGCCCTGAGGGGAAAGAGAACTGCAAGATGTCTTGTGATTGTTACTGCCACTTCCTGTCTGGCTGCAAAAGAGCAGACATGTGTAGCCTAGAAAGAGATGGAAAATCATATATAGGTGAGCATAATTCTACTGCAGACAGATATTATGGGTTTAACAAGGAGAGGCTTCTCTGACAAGAGGCATTATCCTGAATAAGAGAAGGACATACTCTGCTTATTCTTAGAAAAGCTCAGCTTACAGCTCATTTTAAAACACATCTAAAATGAAATTCCCAGTCTTCTTTTGTCTCCAGACTCCATTCTATTCCTCAGTTTTCTCATTTATTAAATGAAAGATTTAAAATAAATGCTCACAAAATCCCCTACCAATTACCCTATATTGAAGTGTGAAAAAACAGTTCCATCAATTTAACTATACACCCCCATGATTATTTTTGTAACAGCGCAGAGCTGCCAGTATAAGGAAAATGCACTGACTGGGTGCCCCACCATAATAAGGGCTCTGTAAATGTATTAAATGAATGCACAGACCGCTAATATACAGATGCTGATCAGTTATAATTGTGGGTTTTTTATGAGGGAAGTGAGCAGATAGAAGTAGCAATATAAACTGATTGCAATTATACTATTTTAAGGACAAATTGGATTTTAAATAGCATCCAGTCTAATTTTCCCATTCTAAAACAAGGAACCTGAGGAACTAAGAAACTGAATTTTCCTGAGGTTATACCAGCTACTTGCTAGGTGTGCAGCCCATGGACAGGTCTGTACTCCATGTCCTGAGGTGAGAACACAAAGCACTTTCTCTATTCTGATAGCATTACACTCTATGCCAACACTAGAAGCTCTCTCTGTGCTCCCAGCAACTCTGTGTTTCTCTTTAATGCCAGATTCTACCTACAATCAGAATGTACTTTAGAATGTATCTGTCTACCACGGCATCAATGAGCATGGTCATCTTGTTAAACAGTCCTAGTATACATTATTATAGAACATTGAAAATGGGATTGTGGGATTGTTTCCATTTGCACGTATTGTTCTTGTTCCTTCCCATGTAGTCACTCAAAATAATGAAAAAATATTTTTCTTGCACCTGATTGACTTTCAAATATTTAATGACAGACAGCGTATTTTACTTCCTTTGTCAAATGTTTTATTCCAGGCTAAACTTCCTAAATTCCTTTCAAAATGACTTATATGACATGTTTTTAGAGGCCTTCATTATCTAAATCATATTGTTCTAACTTTGCTCCTTTTTAAGAAGCTGTGCTAAGAACCCAGCGCCACACTCCAATGTCATCTGGTATGGGGGACATGCAACAACATCGTCTTTTATCTTCTGAAAACTATGCTGGCTTTGCATCAATTAACATAAGCCATATAATTCCTGCTCTTGGTAGTCATGTCCCACTGTAGGCTACAAGAACTGCTATTACCCTAGGTGTCCTCCACTCTAAACTTTTGAAATCCTGTGGAAGGCGCGTGGGCCACCAGGCCCTGTGCGCAGGTGTGCCATCAGGCCGCGCGAGCGTGTGAGCCCACCAGGTCCCCTGCACGGGTGCGTCGCTAGGCCCTGTGAGCGGGTGCACCTCCAGACCCTGTGCGCAGGTGTGCCACCAGGCCCCGCGAGCCATGCAGCAAGATGATGACGTAACAGGAGAGTGACACGAGGGAGAGCCAAGATGAGACGGGCTGAAAAACCAGGAACTAAGGAGGTGAAGTTGGTAGGACACCTCTCTCCCACATCAGAGGTCCTGAGGATCAAATCCCAGTGAAGACAGGAGGACAAGGATGAGAAGCGAGGGCAGGAAACGGACACAGAGAGTTGCCTGGTGAATGGACACAGAAACAGCAAAAATGGGGGAGGGGCAGTAAAAATGGATAAAAGTAAGCAAATAAATAAATAAATCCTTAAAAAAATGTATAGGGAAGTAAGATGCGGACTATAGTTAGTAGTAATACTTTGATGATACTCTTTCATAATTTGTTAGCAAATGTTTCACAACAATGCAAAGTATTTGTGGTGGGGTGATGTGTGGGAGCCCTGTATGATTTTATGTATGTTTGTTTTGTAAGTTCACAATGTTTACTGAACACTTATGGTTTGTGTATGTTCATGTATGAATGATATACTTCAATAAATTGTTTAAAAAAAAAAAGAAATCCTATGTGAGTTCTTTTTAATTGTTATTTTTCCATGCTTGGAACAACAACAACAAAAAATTCCTGAGAGAAAGAATCCAATTAGCATAGCTAATTGGCATCATTCTTGTTTAGATAGATAATAGCCCTAGGGTCAAGATCCCAAATACAAGCTAAGGAACTGTGATCAGGAAGATAAGGAAATACAAAATACTTTCAGAAAATGTGTGGATAGGGAGAAGGGAGGTGCAGGGGAACGTTCCCTTATGAGGGAAATATGGGCATGGTAAACATGTTTTCTTAGCTGGTAGCAGACTCTTGTTGGGTAGTTTCTTCAGGTCACAGCAATCCCCTTTCCTGAGGCACACTACACCCTCTTATCACAGTGATGGGCCCCACGTCCACAATGGAATTCACAACAACTTTTTTCATTGTAAGTATACCCATTTGACCACTGCTCATTAGTCCAGCTATATATATTCAACCCTGGTATAATGATCCGGCTCTCTTCCCTGAGAATCTGGAATTGATACAAAGAAATTTCATCTCCCTCCAAGCAGCTGAGTTGAAATATAAACTAGAGAGATAAAGGTGGCACGCTTTTTACCACAACATAAACAGAAAGCTGGTCTATCAAATCACAGTGAATGAAGAAGATGCAGTGAGAAAACAAGGATGGGAGCAAAAAGAAAATCTTCGTGTTATTTCAGCTCCAGTCTAGTCCATCTCTGAGAAGCTGACCACACTTTTGATCCTAGATCACAACAGTTATGTAGCCATATAACTAATTCTTCTCCCCATTTTTTTTCTAGAAATGTCTCCAGTTAATTTCTGATATTTGCAAACAAAACAGACTGTGATATTAATAGTTTGATATTTTGTGGACCCCAGGAAAATATCTTAAAGTAATCCATTCTTGTGGGTGTGAACCTGTTTTGGGTGGAAACTTTTGATTGGATTGTGTTGGTGGGGTTGACCCAGGGTGGGAGTTGCTCCTCTTGTTGGAGTCCTTAATAAATGGGATGGGTTTGGAGAAAGAGACAGAGAAAAGACCCAGGAGTTCAGAGGGGAATCCACAGAAGCTGAGAAAGAAAGTCACAAGAGCAAGAAGCTGAAATCAGTGGAACCTGGGAGAAAGCCACAGAAGGAGTAGCTGGAAGCTGAAAGCACTGAAGCCTGAAGGAGAAGGCAGAGACTGGCAGACTTCGTCATGTGCCTTCCCATGTGCCAGTCTTTGGGGAAAGAGAGTTCCTGGATGCCTTGATTTGGACATTTTCTCAGCCTGAGAACTGTAAGCTTATAAATTAATAAATCACCATTGGAAAAGCCAATCCATTTCTGGTATATTGCCTTGGCTACTTTTAGCAAACTGAAATACAGACTTTAACAAAACATTTTTTCCTGTTTTTGTTTAATTTTGTTTGCCTTTCTGAAAAATTAGTACAGGTATCATACCACTATTTTGCATTTATTCTTGGTATTTCCTTCATTCCATTTCTTATATATATACACATTTTAAATTTTCATCTCAACAGAAAAGCTTTTGTACAAGTACTTTCCTCTTATTTTATCCTTCTTTAGAATTATTTGTGCTTGGATGGTCAGTTTCATTCTCTTTTTTCTTTTTTATTATCATCTCAATCTTCATGAACCATCACAACTTTATCTCTCACTAGTTATGGACTCAATCTCATTTTAAAAAACACATGTTGAAAGAAACCCTTCAGGTGTCCCTTTGGGTTCTTTCTGGAGCAGATGAATTGCTTATGATATCAGGATGGTCATGAGAGAAAGCAGGCTTATTAATGCTGGCAGAAGGACAGGAATCCGGGGTGTTTCAAATCTGTCTTCCCTGAACCAGGGGAGCAGACAATTTTGGTTACCACCACATTGGCAAGTATACACAAGGGTGAGCCTAGTTCTGAAATAACTATAAATAAAGGTAAGCTCAGTTTAGAATAACCATCACAATAGTAAGTACACACAAGGGTGAGATAAATCTGGAGTAACCATAAACAGGGGTGAACATGTTTAGAATGACCATCACAATAGCAGGTCTAGCCTAAATTTAGCCAGTTTCAGCAATTTCAGGAATTAACCTTTCACTATTTTATAATATAAATGATTTTTTAATCATAATTATTTGTTAATTCTTAACCCTCAGCTACAACTCCTCCCTCTGTTTTGTGAAATTTCCAGTCTTGGAAATAATTTCTATGTGCTTGTGAAAAGAGTCACATTGAATTTTTCTAACATTATAAAGTACATACAGTACAATGCCTAAATATTTAAGCTATACTGGGTTTTTTTTTTTTTTGTATTATAGTGTGAGAACGCCTTTCCTTGTGTCTACAATATGAATGATTGTGTTTATCATTCCTGGGCTACCATGGACTCTAAGATGATGATACAGTTCCAATGTTTCCCAATATTCCTGTAAATAACCAGTTATTTCTTGTTTAAAAAAGAGAATCAGTTTCCTTCAAAGCTTCTTGACTTTTCTATTCAGTGAATAAATTCCTCTATCAAATTATAATAACACAGATTTGGGTAGAGAGAATTATCACCTTACAGCTAAAACATAAAAAGAAGCAACACATTCTCAAAGTTGATGCCAATTGAAAAGCATTAGACAATTTTGAGTTATTTGACAAAACATAAAATTCTGTATACATGGTTCCAACAAACGTTTTTAACAATATTGAATTGGGATTGCTCATAATGTAAAAAAAATGAATAATGAAAACCCCAACAGGGTAATGACTATTCTCTTTTAGGTAATGAACAGTCCTGTTGTCAATTGATTGCAAACACAGAAAAAAATTCAGACATTAAAATGTCTAGCCCAATATATTAATCAACTTTTCAATCACACTTCAAACACTGTCCCAATACAACCATCTCTATACTGTTGCCACAGGCAACATCTTCTTTCTTTCTTACCTATCCTTTGAGTTTCCTAACTATAGGATTCACATTGAAAATTTTTCTAATATGTTGCATAGGAGTCCCATCACAGGAATTAATATGAAGGACACACACATATCCTTCCCTGTCTAGAAAGTGAGGACATACAATTAAGCAATAGCTCCTTTCAGGGAAATCTTTTAACCAGTCTTCCCAATCTTTATTGTCTTCTTAATAATGACTTTTCTATCCAAGACAGCTAAAATAGTTCATATCCTTTATCTAGCTAAAAGATACAAGAGCCATTAAATGTTTTAAAATAGCGTAGTGGTTTGAAGCTGTATGTACCCCAGAAAAACATGTTCTTAAATTTAATCAGTTCCTGTGGGTGTGAGCCCATTGTAAGTAGGCCCTTTTGATGAGGTGACTTCGGTTAAGGTGTGTGTGTATGGTCCCGCCCAATCAGGATGACTCTTAATCCTATTACTGGAATCCTATAAAAGCTTAATGAACTCAAGCATGAGAGAGAGAAAGCCACTGGAAGTAAGAAGCTAAAACAGAACCCAGAAGAGAAGGAAGAGACCAGGAGATGCTGCCATGTGCCTTGCCATGTGACAGAGGAGCCAAGAATCATTGGCAGACCTAGAACACCACAGTTCTTGTGGAGAAATTATCGCCTTGATTTGAACATTTTTCTGGCCTAAAAACTGAGAACAAATAATTTCCATTGTTTAAGCTGAACAATTTCATGGTATTTGCTTGAGCAGCCTAGGAAACGAAAACAAACAGAAGGTTTGTGTTACAGTTCTTTTGGTATCTGTTATCTGTTTTATTGGTACGTTAGTTAAAAGTAAAGAAGAACAATTCCATTCTCTCATTTGATTGTACTCATATCTATAACTAATTTAAAAAACAAAAAGAATAAAAACATAATTTACAAATATTCTTCTTAAATCACTTGGTTAAAATAGCAGGTTATAATATATTAGAGAATTGTTCTCTGATTGCTAACTATGGTCATTTCTAAGGGCTGATACTCTGATGTTCTTCTTCTCTGGCTACTTTATTTCACTGGTAGGTTAATCCTACTTGTAACCTACCATTGCCTAAATTATTTATACTAAGAAAGACCAATTAATCCACATATCAGATTTAATTCCATTTCTGCCAGGAGGTAAACTACGGTCTTTATTTAATAAATCCTGAAAAAATTCTCTCCTAACAATAATATTTTCTTTCCAAAATAACAATATAAAAAGCATATCTATTGTTGGGTAAGAATCATATCCCCCAAAAGATATTTTCAAGTCTTAATCTGCATTCCTGTGGGTATGAATCCATTTGCAAACAGGGCCTTTGAAGATATAATTATTAGTTAAGGTGGGGACACGTTTTTCAATAGGATCTTTAAAGATTCTATTTAGATGAGGCAAAATTGAGTCAGATGGGCCTTAATCCATATGACTGGAGTACCTTACAAACAAAGGAAATTCAGATGCAGCCAGTTAGAACAAGCAAGAAGTCAGCAGAAGCCAGGAGTCAGCGGAAATCAGAATAGACCCAAGGAAAGAGACCGCATGCCATGAAGGATTGCCAGAATGCTACAGACTCTGGCAGAAAGCAAGTCCTGCCAGTACTTTGATGTTGGACTTCTACTTTTACAGCCATGGGACAGTGTATTCCTGTTGTTAAAGCCAACCCATTGTGCAGTATTTGTCATAGCAGCCCTGGCAATCTAAGACACCTATGATTTTTTACAGCACTTCACATTGGCCTTTTGTTATTCTCAGATATTTCTTCCATGCTTTTACTTAACTAGGTTTTATCTTTTTTTATGAAAGGTAGACTTGGAATGTGTCCCACTTTCTTTGGAAAGGCTTAAGTTTGTGAGACAGGATGATATAATATAACCTATGCACAGCAGAACTGGAAATGAAAGTCATAATTTTTTGCTCATTCCTGTTGTCTTTTTCCTGTACTTCTTTATGTAAAACTGGTTCAAGTGTGTTTGATCACCAGACACAAGAAGCTTTAAGACAAATTTATTTTCTTTTAGTTAACCCCAAAAGATATAATTTCTCATCAAATAATGCACTTTAATACTTTAAACCTCACCTAATGAGACAAAAGAGCAAAATCTAGAATTATTAGTCTCCCATGGCCTTTGATGTTTACTAATTTACTTCTAAGAAACCTGGTATTTAGCTGACAGATTGCTTCATGGGAGAAATGTCTTTATTCACTGATGACATGATTTGGTTTTCGATGTAAAAAAAAAAAAAGCCCAAAGAATGTATACACACACAAATACACAAAATGCCTGAAATTAGTAAATGAGCGTAGCAAGGACACAAGATACAAGGTCAATATACAAAATCTCATTGCTTTCCTACATACTTGAAATGAACAATTGAAATTTGAAATTTAAAAACAATACAATTTACATTAGCATTAGAAAACGAAGTACTTAGTGATAAATCTTATAAAATAAGCACAGTTCATTGCGTAGAAACTATAAAACGCTAATGAGAAAAATTAAAGAAAATGTAATTAGATTTATTTTGTGTTCATAGACTCCACATTAAGATGTCAGTTCTTCCAGCTTGAACAATAGGCTCAGCATAATCCTAAACAAAATCCTGCAAGCTATTTTTTGCATATTGATAAAAATGATTCTAAAATCTATATAGAATGGCAGCATAATACTGAAAGAGAAGAACAAAGTTGACTTATATTACACAATATCAGTTCTTGTTATAAAACGTCATCATTCAAGAGAACATAACAATGAAGAATAGACAAATAGATCAACAGAACAAAATACAGAGCCCAAAAAGCAGACCCACACAAATATAGCCAAATGACTTTGACAAAGATGCAAAGGCAATTCAATGGAGAAAGGACAGACTTTTCAACAAATAGTGCTGGAACTATTTGACGTTTATATGCAAAAGAATGAACCTAGACACAGACGTTAATTCTTATACAAAAATTAACTCAGAATGGATCAATGGCTTGATTGTAAAATGCAAACCATAAAAGTTCTTGAAGAAAACACTTGAGGAAGTCTATGTGACCTTGGGTAAATTGAGAAGCACACTGTGAAACATCCATACAATCACAATGGAAAACTATTCAGCTACAAAAAGGAAAGAGCTAAGAAGCTACCTAAACGCTCAGATGAATCTTAAATGAATATTTCTAAGTAAAAGAAAACATTCTGAAAATGTTCCATATTAGATTATCCCATTTATATGACATTATAGAAAAGACAAAACTCTGAAGTCAGTAAAGAGAGCAGTGTTTGCCAGGGATTTGGGGAAAGAAGAGGGTTGAATGGTTAAAGCACAAGGGATAAAACTATTTGTATGATGTTGTAATGGTGGTTACATGACACTATGTATTTGTTAAAACCCAACCTGTATTACTAACATGAAATAAATTCACTGAAGGTGGTGGTGAAAGATGCTGATTTAAGTAACTTTAGAAATGAATGGAACTGTACATAGCACTACTCTAATTTATAAAATAGTTTCTGATTAATTGTCTCTGCTATACATGTATAATGGAAGTAAACAATTAATAAATAAATATATGGAGGAGGGTTTGGAGCCAGGTTTCTCACTGTTGGAGCAGGAGGTAATAGATATTCAAGGGAAGAGGGATAGGATGATTCATGTGCTAATTAATTAATTTGGAGACATCAGTATTAGGTTTTGCTTAATATAAATACAGATGGATGAATGGATGGGTGGATGGATGGGTGGATGGATAGATAGGTAGATAGATAGATAGATAGATAGATAGATAGATAGATAGATAGATAGATAGATAAAGTGTATTTATATGGGGTAGCACACACACATACTTTTCCTTGCCCTATTAGCTGAGAGGGCCCAGAAGCAAGGACTCTCCAGGGCAATTAGCACATCTAGCACCCAGATCTTGGTTTTCAATGATACTATCCAGTAAAATGTATCAGGGCTTCTTGGAGAAATGGCTGATTCTATGGCAGAGGCAAGAAATATAAACAATAAGCATGGAGCATCTTGTAGTGCCAGAACTGCTCAAAACACACACATACACAATGATAAGGATATGTTAAAGCATCACAGGGGACAACTGAAAGAGCTCTCAAAGGCCAAAGCTGGAGCAATTTGAGCAAAAAATAAATTAATTAAATCATACTGGATTATAAGTCATTGTATAAAATAAATATCCATGAGTCCATGCTGATATAAATAAATAAATGGAGGAGAAAGGACAAATCACCCCTGCAGAAAAATTTATGTTGATCTCTGCCCACTAGTTTACAGTCTACAGGAGCCTAAGGAGACATGATGACTAAATGTAATGTAGTATCCTGGATGGGATCGTGGAACAGAAAAAGACATTAGGCAAAAACTCAGAAAATTTGAATAATGAATGGAATTTTGTTAATAATAATCTATCAATATTTATTATTTGTGACAAATGTGCTATACTAATATAAAATAGGAGGAACAATAGGAAGAACTGGGTATGAAACATATGGAAACTATATTATTTTGCAATTTTTCTGTAAATCTAAAACTATACTAAATAAAAACCTAATTTAGAAAAAAAAAACAAGCAAATTTTTGTGCTGGAGACAGAGTTTACAGGATTGAAACTACTTACTAGTTGAATGACCTTGGGCAATTAAATTTGTGTGCCATCTGCCCTGCTGCTTGGAGGGGCTGCGTCTTCTGCCCTGTTTATCAGGGAGAGTGCTAACACACAAATACTCACAGAGGGTGGGGCTTGTGCACCAGTGTTTGGGGAAAGGATAGTCGCTTACACAGATGCTTGGAAGGAATGGAGCTGTCACTCCATCAGGCCCAGAGGATAAAACATCAATCCACAGATGAGACTCAGTCAGACCTTGCAATCTAATGGAATTTGACTTGCTGGCTCTCAGACTTGTTTGACACCCATGACCCCTGTTTTCCTTCTTATTTCTCTCTTTTGGAATGGGAATGGTTATCCTATGCCTGTCCTTCCATTGTATAACGGAAGCAGATAACTTGATTTCTAGGCTTCACAGGTCTATCAGATAGAGGGATTTTTGTCCCAGGACAAACCATGCCCATAACTGATTTTGTTGAGGTTTTGGATTAAGCATTGATTTAAAATGGCTTAAGGCTTTTGGGATGTTGTGATAGTATAAACGTATTTTGCATGGGGGAAGAATATATCTTTTGGGAGCTCAGAGGGTGGACTAATATGGACTGAATTGTGTACTCCAGTGTGGACATGTTTTTGGTTTTGGTCCGTATAAATCCATTGAAATAAGAGAACTTTAAGATGTTGCTTCGGTTAAGGCATGGTCCAACTGAATCAGGATGGGCTTTAATCAGATTACTGGGGTCCTTTTTAAGCAGAGTGAAAGTCAGGCAGAGGGAAGCCACAGGGAGCAGCCAGAATCTGGCAGTCAATGGAACCCAGAAGAGAAAGGAGAAGACTCCTCCATGAGCATTGCCATGTAACAGAAAAGTCAAAGACGAAGGATTGCTTGGTGCCAGCCCCCAAACACTACAGCCTTCTGGGAGAAAGCACCACCTTGCTGACACCTCCATGTAGGACTTCTTCATGCCTCAAAACCATGAGCAATAAATGTTCATTGTATAAGTCAATTGAAACTGTATGGTATTTGTTTCAGCTGCTAGGAAACTAAAACACCTATCTAATAAACTTAAGAGGATTAAATGGCTAATATAGGTAAAAGACTTACAGCAGTGACTAGCAAATAGTAAGCCCTACATGTGTTAGTTTTTGTTTTGTTCTTTTGTCCCTATTATTACTCTGTGCCCTTTCTGCTCCACCATTCTGCCTCCATGGACATATATTCTCCACAACTTTTTCTATAATGGGATCTATGTTGTTTCCTCTAGCACAGTGTGTCTAAACTGAGAGCAATTTTGTTCTTCCTGCCCAGTGACATTTGTCAATGTCTAGAGCACTGTGGGTTGTCACAATTGGAGTGGAGGGATACTACTGGCATTTAGTGAGCAGAAGCCAGGGGTGCTGCTAAATATCCTAAAATGTGTAGGAAGCCTGTCACAGCAATAACAACCTAGCCCAAAATGTCTATAGTCCTGATGTTGAGAAACCCCTTCTAGTATCTCACTTCCCAGACTGATCTTTTAGATGGATAGAGCAAACTGAAAGGCCTTCAAGTATATAAGCTTCAAGGACAGTCTGGGTGGGTCTTACATAGCAGGTCATATGTCTTTCATAGCTCAGATGAACTAAGGCCTTCTACATATGCCCAGATAAATTAAGTTGGGTTATTTAAACCACATTGTGAAAAATACAGGTATAACTTTAATTCTGTTAATTGGTGAGCATCTTATTTAACCTTCACAGGGGAAATATTCTGCCCTTAAAAAGTATTGGTAAAGAAAAAATTATTATTTTACTTACCAAATTCTAAGATACAGAATACAACTGTCTCAGAAGGCATTTAAAAGCTGATTGTCTATAATTAGAATCTACATAAAATTCTTATTAAACCTATATTAACTGATGAAGGGTACAAATATAATGGAAGGCCTTAGGATAAACAAATTGCTAAACTCCTTGAAAGCTTGAAACTTTTAACTTTAGCTGCTTATAGGGAAAAAAAAAAAGAAAAAAAGATTCCAATTAGTTAATATTTTATCCATATATAAATGTGTATCATATTTTTATTACAAATTAAAAATTTACACAGGCATAGGATATTTTGACTACTTCCTTCCTCCTACATTTCTCTTTGAAAAGACCTACATTGTTCTGTCTTCATAAATCTCAAAATTTATATGCAAGTAAAGACACAAAGCACATTGAAAGAAAACATGCTATATTTGAAGTTTTCATTAATATTTTAATGAACAACTTCAGAGATTGATAATTTATGTCAAAAAGTTAGAGCAATATATCTTAACTATTAACAAAGTGATTCTGTGGAGACTTGTGGGAGAAGAAACCTAAGATATATGAAGAGTTCTAAAAAAATTTCAGTCAATTCCTGGAGTGCTTTCTGAGCTTGTAATTTCCTGCCAGACACAAAATGCTATTTCTCTCCAGTTGTCTGCTTCCTACATAAAAATATAAGGTCTTTGAAAGCAGGAACTGTTATCCATTTTGCATCACTGAGTTCTCAGAAACTCACTGAGTCTGCAGTACATATTTTTGAATAATTAAATGAATATGGGCCTTCTGTTTCTATCCATGATAGAATATCTGTATCAGACTTCCCCTCCACACATACATTTGTTTAAAAAGCAGAAAAAATTTAATTGATGTAAAATGTTAAAAAGAACTTTCTGTAGGCAGCATTATATGAACTGCAGTGTACAGAAATAGATATCAAGCAGAGAGAGGCAGTCTCAGGGGTGGCAGATATAGAGATAGTTCAATACTACTAAGGTAGCAGAGATGGGAGGCAGATACTAGAAGGAAGGTATCTGTAGACTGGAAGCCCTAAGAACCTTTTCCATCCTTTGGCCACCTCCTAAACTATTCATGCAAAGATTGACTCCAGGAGGCCTCAGAAAGAGCAGTTAAAATGAAGCTGAGAGCCAATTGATATTTCAGTTCAATAGTGTTGGAGTGATATTGACATTCAGATCCAGCCAGACTGGAGGGACCTTGATGCATGCCCTGGCCATTAAGTTGAGATCCCAGAAAAAAACATACCTTAAGAAAAATGCCTGTGAGAAAGGACTATGCTCCAGGAAAATGGAAAAACAGAAATACACTTGCCTATTCCAACCTAAAACCATCCCTCAGTAGGATCAAGAAGACCAGCAAGTAATTTAACTGCAAGAAAAAAATTAATTCACCATTCTTTAGAGGAAGATAATATTGAGAGCTGTGCTGTCAAGGTGGTCAGTTAGGACAATGAGCCAGAACACAATGAAAGTAACAATTATATCTTTATTCATTTACCGAGATATCATAAGCAAGAGGCCAGAAAGAAGGTGCCAAGTCCTCTGATGCTTATTTCTTCCAAGGAATGACACAGAGCAAACATTCGGGTGAATCAGTGTTAATGTTGATGTATTGGGGAGGGGAATTGTCTCACTGACAGAGACTCCTGAACTGAAGGCTCCTACCATTTGATGAACCCCAAGAGCTTGTGGAGGGATAGTGAGAAGGGTTAGGAGTTTACAAATACTAAGTATTGAGTCATAATAGAGAAAAGTATTTTTAGATTCCTTAAAAGGCCTGGACAGAGGTGACTGGGGGCATCAGCTGAGGTGACGACTATAAAGAAGACTCCAAAAGCTTTTGGTCTAAGAATGCAGTACTCAAAGGTGCATGGCTCACACACAAGTGTCCTGAGTCCTTGACTGCAGTTGTCACCAGACTGTGCAGCAGATTTGGTGTGGAGAGGGAAGCTTTCCTGCATGAAGCCTGCCAGGTAAACCTTTTGTATTTGCTTATGGTCAGTCTTGAAAAATCATGCATAACATTTTGGTTTGGAGTAGGATTTCTCAAATAGTATCAGATGGAACCTCTGCATTATATCATCCATAATGTACTTCACAAATCAAAAATTACTACATATATTGAGAAACAGGAAAATTTAACTTAATAAAGAGTTAAAATAGCCAATAGAAGCAAACCCAAAGATGATCCTCATACTGTGGTTAACTAATAAGAATTTCAAAATAGCTATATTTAATATATGAAAGGAAGCAGAACTAAATGTAGATAAATTAGATGAATCTATAATAGAGTTTTTCAATTGAAAGTTAGAATCCAGAAAAATAATCCAATGACCATTCTGGAGCTACAAAATAAATATATTAATTTAAGAACTCATATGGTTTTAACAGAAGTCTGGATTAGCAAACTGGAAGATGGAAAATATATGGACTGAAACAGACAGCAAAAATGAAAAAACAGAACAGAACTTAATAGATACATAGTATAAGATCTTTACACACATGTAGCAGTTTGATATGGTTTACGAATTCCAAAAACCGATACTGCATTATGTTTGTAAATGGTCTGTACCTGGGTGTGGTTAAATTATGATTAGGGCTTTGACTGGGCCACATCAGTAGGACATTGAATCCCCAGCCCCTTGGTGGGTGGAGACTCACAGATAAAACTGCACAGCAGAGCAGAGGAGTTAGTTGGAGTTTTGATGTTGGAGTTTTGATGAAGGAGTTTTTGAGCTGGAGCCCAGGAAGTAAGCATACAGAGGAAAAGAGCAACAGAACCCAGAGAAACTCAAGTCCCAGGTAGAGAGACAGAGCTGGTCGCTGAATAGTCACTGCTGGACTTGTGGAGAGAGGAAAAGCCTAGAGAGCCTCATAGCTTACAGCTGGCCTTGTGGAGAGAGCACAGCAGCTGAGCCCAGAGAGAAATGGAGCCCCGAGAAGAGAGGAACCCAAGAAGCCTGAACTCTTGGCAGAAGTCGGCAGCTATTTTGCTCCAACATATGGCAATAGACTTTGGTGAAGGAAGCAAGCTATGCTTTATGGCCTAGTAACTGTAAGCTTCTACCCCAAATAAATACCCTTTATTCAACCCAACAGGTTTCTGGTATCTTGCATCAGCACCCCTTTGACTAATACAACACACAATTCATATCACAGAGGGCAAGACAAGAGACAATAGGAGTTAAGTTATATTCAGGTTTTGCCTTGTGCAGAAGAGTAAAAATACTAACATAAGATAGGCCATTTTAAGCTAAGGCTACATTTCATAATTTCTCTTGTAATCAGTAAATAAATAATACTAAAAGTCATCCCAAAAATGCTAAAAGAGGAGACAAAATGGAAACATTTAAAATATATCAGATTAATACAACAGAAAACAGGAAAAGAAAAATAAACAAAAAATAAAAGTGATAAATAGAAAACAAATATCAGAATTATAGACAAAGTCAATGATATCAGTAATGACATTAAATCTTAGTAGGGAAAAAAACGATTTCAGACTGTCCTAAAAAATAGAACCCAAATATATATAGCTTTCAAAGAAATTAGGAGAAAGAAAATAATATAAATAAGAGTAGGAATAATTAAATAAAACATAGACATTCAATACAGAAAATTTAAAAGCTATACATTGGTTTTCTGAAATGATAACTGAAACCACTAAACATCTCACAAAAAAAAAAAAACTTAGGGAAAAAAAGTCAGAGAATATACAAATCATCAATATCAAGAAGAAGAAAAAAAATCATCACACCCCAAGAGATTCTACAGAATTTTAAAAGATAAGGAAATATTATGAATGATTTTATACCAATAAATTTCACAACTTGAATGAAACATATAAATTCCTTGAAAATCACAATTTGCCACATGAACAAAAGAACAGATGTCTATGAGTTAGATGTAATTATTAATACATTAATACATTTATTAAACATTTTGTTAAGTACATTTAATAGAATGGATATGTATTTATTTTTAAACATTTTAATGTTTTTAATACCTTAAAGAAATCAAATTCATAACTAAAAACTTCAGACAGAGAGAACTCCAGGCCCAGATCTCTTTACTGAGGAATTCAATCATATTTTTAAAGAAGAAATAATACAGATCTTACATATATTGTTTTAGAAAATATAGAACTGGCACTTACCAACTTAATGTTTGAAGCCAATATAATTCTGATACACGGCCATTACAGAAAAAGAAAATTACCTGCCCAAGTCACTCATTACCAAACAAGCAAAATCTTTGCCAAACATTAACAAAATCAATCCAATAATATATATCCAGATATATATCAAAAAGGATAGTATAATTATGCAAAGTTTGTTCCACACTACATAATCCATCCATGTAAACTTACCACATTAACAGGATAAAAGATTAAAAAATACATGCCATTTCAATAGATTTGGAGAAAGCATTTGACAGATGTCAACATTCATTCATAATGAAAGCTCTCAGCAAATTTGTGATATATGAAAATTTCCTCCATCGAATAAGAGAATTTACTAAAAGATACACTTAGTGTCATACTTAATGGTGAAATATTAAAAGATGTTCCCTTAAGCTTGGGCATAAGGCAAGATTATCTTCCCTTACTACTTCTATTCAACATCATATTGGTAGTCTTAATCTGTTCAATAAGGCAAGAAAAGGTACTCACGAAGTTTAGAAGGAAATAATTAAAATTGTTTTATTGGTGGATAATATAAATATATACATCACAATTGTTAAGGAATTGTTAAGGAATTGTTAAGGAATCTACATAAATATGAACACAGGGATGATGGTATATGAGTGTTGAAATGAAAATGATTTAATTTTTACCATCCAAGAAAAATGAGATGTTAAAATAAAACTTCCATTCAGAAATAGACTTATGAAAATTTATAATGCAAATCCTGTTATTACACTCCTCAGCCACCTCTAAAATAAAGCTCAATTTTCTTCTAACAATCTTTGTCAATTAATATATTTTCCCTATAGGAAAAACAATGTATGAAAATTCATCTCAGGATTTTCTACAAACATGATTTATAATAGACATGGTTTGTTGGGTTTATGTGGCTTGACAATTTGTTTTGCCACATGTTCTGTGAATAAGTGTAAGAGAATCACAGTTCTTATTAATTAGGAAAGTTAAAAAAATTTATTTTGATAGCACCAGAACACTAAACTATTATTCACACTTAAGACTTGCCAGATCATCACACTTGCACTTGATTAAACAGCCAAATGATGCACTCAAAATAATATTTAATTTCTTTACTTTCTTTGTGTAAAATGGAAATAAGGTGTGTATAACCTGATAGTCAAGGATTCTTAATGAATCTTAATATCCAATATGCTAGGAAATCAGATGGGAATTCTTTTCACCAAAACAACTTTGTGTTTTCTTCAGTTCCAAAATGTATTGCATGATAATTGTATATCAATCCCCACAATCTGAAGCAGTGGCAAAAATGTTAATTGCCCATATGTTTAAGAACCTAAAGTTAATCTATCTAAAATGTGAAATTTTCTACATAACATATTCTGCTGTTTATTTAGTGTTTTTCCAACAATATAATTTTTCTCTATCAGCTTTTTTTCCCCCCAAAATAGTTTGTCTTCCAAAAAAACCCTTTCCAGCTAACCCAACAGAATTAACATCAAGTTGATCATGGAAGCAATAACTAAGCTTCCTCACAGTGTCTTTTCCAGCAAACCTTTTTCCTCCCACTCTGTGCCCCCCTAATGACTAATCAAATGTCTCTTCTCATTATATATATTTACTTAATTGTTTCCTAAACTATACTAGCTAAGATATCATAGTATTGTAATCAGTAGGGTGGTTCTGGAGTTAGACTACTTGGATTTGAATCCCAGAACTTACCCTTGTATTGTTATCTTGGACACGTTGCTTAGTTTTTCAGTGCATTCATTTAGTAATCTGTAACATGAGGATTATAACAGTACTATCTCATAGGAATATTTTGAATACTAAATTATATAACACATGCAGATGAGATAAAACATGCAAAGTACTTAGAAGAGAACATGGTATAGGACCCAAATAATACATAGAAGTTGGACACCTACCACAGTCCATATTCAAATTTTAACTCAAAATGGATCAACAAATGAAATATTTGAGCTAAAACTATAAAACTATTATAGAAAATCATGTAGTTATATCTTCAATATCTCAGATATAGCCGTGGATTCTTAATTTGACACCAAATAATGAGCAACAAAAGAAAAACATAGATAAATTGGATGTCATCAAAATTAAAATCACTTGTGCTTCACAGGATACCAAACAGAAAGTGGAAAGAAAACCACACAATGGGAGAAAATATTTCCAAATTATATAAGATATAAGGGTCTAATATTCAGAATATATAAAGAATGTGTACAATGCAACAACAAAAACACAAACAACCCAATATAAAAAATGGTCAAAAGACCAAAATAGACATTTCTCCAAAGATATATAAATAGCCAAAAAGCATGTGAAAATATGTTCAACATCTTTGGTAATCAAGCAAATGCAAATCAAAACCACAATGAGGGAGTGCTGTGGGTATATGGTGGATGGAGTAGGAAGCTTCAGCATTCAGTCCTTCCAACAGAAAACTGTTAAACAGGCAGGAACTGTCTGAAACCACTATTTTTGAAATGCTGGAAACCAATAGAACACTGAATGGCATCAGGAAAGAAATGGGAGGAAGAGGAAGATAAATTATGGTGAAGACCATTAAATTGCTCTCTCCACAGTGTTACCAGCACCCATCCCTCATTCTTGCAGCAGGCGGCTGTGGGGTCCAGCCCCTAGCTAGTTTGCTGGTGATCGAAAGGGATGTAAACATCCTCTTCCCTTATACGAGGGGTGGGCACAGCTGATTTCTGATCATACCTTTTGATTAGTGACTTTGGATCACTGGGGGCCTGGCTCTGAGGATGGCCATTGTTCCAACCTACTCTGGACAAAAGTGGTAGTGGATGGTGGTGGAGGAGACTTAAAGACACTATGCTTCCTAAAGGCTGTGGGGAATAGTTAGTTGAAAGGCTGCATTTACTGGACAGGTCAGTAAAACTCAGCTTGGAGAGCCATGGAAGAAGTTCCTGGTGCCCTTCCTGATTCCCTCCTTAGGGCACTTTGGAGCCAGTCTATGCCCCCTTTGTGGGTCCTTAGCCCTGTTTTGGCTGGGAAAGACTAACTTGGGAAAGTCCTCTCCAGGATGCACCCCATTCCAGAATTTACCCTTCAGGTGAAACCAGCTTGAGAAAATGAAAGGAGTGTAAGAAACTATAGAGGCAGACAGTCTGGAATAATGTTTGCTTCTTTAAACAGCTGGGGGAGGGAGGCCTGTCTCCTGGGAAACAGAGGGAGCATTCAAAGTCTCGTAAACATGATAACTCCAAAACAACTAGCACACACAAGCCCAGGACAAGATACAGACCCCCAAAAAACAGAAAAAAACCTACACTCTGCATTTGCCTTGGGCAAAACTTCCTGATAGGCAGGCTGAAGTTCAAGAAAATCTGTCTTATCACCAGTTGGTTTACAAAAAGAAATAAAAGACATCTCAAGGAATAAATCCCAGAGTTAACATTTAAAAATATTAAAATGTACATTGTGCAAAAAGAGTACAAGACAAACAGAAAATGATAGCCCTTCAAAAAGAAGAGGATAAAAATCAAATGATGTCATTTAAAAAGAACAGAATGTGGACATAGCAAACAAAGACTTTAAAAAAAAATGACCTTAAAAATGCTTAGAGGAGCAGATGTAACTCAAATGGTTGAGCACCTGCTTCCCATATACAAGGTCGTGGGTTCTATCCCTGGTACCCCCTTAAAAAAAATGCTTAAGGAGATGAAGGAAAATACAGAGTAAGACCTAAAGGATATCAGGAAAACAATGAATGACTAATATGAGATTCTTAATAAAGAGACAGAAATTTTAAAACAGAACTGTATTAGTCAGCCGAAGGGGTGCTGATGCAAAATACCAGAAATCTGTTGGCTTTTAAAAAGGGTATTTATTTGGGGTAGAAGCTTACAGTTATCCAGGCCATAAAGCGTAAGTTACTTCCATCACCAAAGTCTGTTACCACATGTTGGAGCAAGATGGCTACCAACATCTGAAAGGGTTCAGGCTTCCTGGATTCCTCTCTTCACGGGGCTCATTCCTCTCCAGGCTCAGCTGCTCTGTTCTCTCCAGAAGACCAGCTGTAGACTATCAGGGTAACAGCTCAACTCTCTTCCCAGGGCCTCTGCCATGTCTAATGGAGCATTCCCTTCTTCCTCATGTATCTGCTTCTCTGTGTGTTTACTTCCGGGGCTCCAGGATCAAAACTCTCTCCTCCCTTCTCTGTGGTGCAGTTTCTATGTGAGTTTCCACCCACCAAGGGGGCAGGGACTCAACATCCTACTGATGTAGCCCAATCAAAGCCTTAAACATTATTTAATCAAGTAAAAGTGAAATCTCTGAATCCAGTATAATCTAATATGCTCAGAGGAACAAATCAGTTTACAAACATAATCCAATATCTATTTTTGGAATTCATAAACAATATCAAACTGCTTCAGGAACCAAGAAGAATTCCAGTATTTGAAACCACAATAACCAAAATGAAATTCCCAGGAGGATTTCAACAGAAGATTGGAGCTCACAGAAGAATCAGTGAATTCAATGGAAATATGCCATCAAAATGAGTCAGACTAGGGGCCAGAAAGAAAAAAAAAGAATTATAAAAAGTGAAAATAGCTTAAGACACATATGGGACACCATTAAGTATACCAATATACCTATCATGGAGGTCCCAGAAGGAGAAGACAGAGAGAAAGTGGCAGAAGGAATATTCAAAGAAATGACAGAGGACTTCCCCAAATTAGCAAATGATGTGACTATGTACCTCCAAGAAGCCCAGAAAATACAAACAGGATAAACATGGAGAAAAATAAACCCTGTCATATATTGAGCACTCTACTGAATACAGATGACAAGGAAAGAGTTTTTGCTTTTTTAAAAGATTTATTTTATGTACTTATTTATCACCCCCTTGCTGCTTGTGCTTGTTGTGTTGATTTGTTGTGTGTTTTTCTGTATCTGCTTGTCTCCCTTTGTTGTGTCATTTTGCCGCGCCAGCTCACTACACTGTGCGAGCTGTCAGCTCACCGCGTCTCATGGGCCATCAGCTCACCACTCCATGAAGGCTGGCTTGCCTTCACCAGGAGGCCCTGGGAATTGAACCCAGGGCCCCCCTTATGGTAAATGGGAGCCCAACCACTTGAGCCACATCCACTTCCCAGGAGAGAGTTTTGAAAGCTGCAAGAGAAAAGCAACATGTAACACACAAGGGAGTCCCAAGTGAGTGCCAATTTCTCATCAGAAGCCATGTAGGCAAGACAGGGGGTTGAAATACTTAAAGTGTTGAAAGAAAACAACTGCTCACCAAGGATTAAATCTGGCAAGACTTTCTATCAAAAATGAAGAGAGATCAAGATATTCTTAAACAAAAGGTGAGAGATTTTATTTCCATTAGACCTGCCCTACAAGCAATGTGAAAGGGAGTTCATCAGTCTGAAAGGAAAAGACAGTAGACAGTTTTCAAAGCAGCAAAAAGAAATAAAGACCACTGGTAAAGATAATCAATTGGATAATTATAAAATTCCAGTATTATTGTATTGCTTGGAATGTTATAACACTTCTTACTTCCTAGAGGTTCTGAAAGGCAAATGCATAAAAAGTAATGACAAATCTATGGCTTCACACAGACAATGTACAGAGATTTAAATTGTAACAAGAACAAAAAAAGGTGGGGGAGCAGAGGGGAATAGGAAAGATATATATGCATGCTATTGAAGTTAAGTTGGTATCAAACCAAATATGATTATTATATATTTAGTATGTTGAATTTTAACCCCATGGTAACAAGGAAAATGGATGAAAATATAGCCACATAGAAGTGAGAAAGCACTTAATAGAGTACAACACAAGAAAAAAAATAAATATAGAAGTAGGTATTATTGGAAGAATTGAGGGGCAAAAAAGGTATAAGACGATGATGGCATCAGTTTAGGAGGGCACTCGCTGACTCGCTCTCTGAGGCCGGCTGATTGGGGACAGGGTCCTGCCCAGGTGTCTGTGCTGGGGGTGCATGGAGTGAGAACCTTGGGGACATCCCTCTGGAGGGAGCTGGACGGCACAGATTGCTCAGGAGAGATTCGTGAGTTTCTCCCCTGCTTGTGGTGGTTAACACAAATGGCTGAGCTCCACCCTAAGGGAAAAAGGCTGGTTTGAGCCATGACTCCCACCGGTAACCCACTGAGAGGGAGCGTTCTCCGAGAGTGGGAGGATTCTGGTGGAGAATCAGGAGGGGTTTCCTTTTTTGTGGATTTGGCTGCCTGGAACCCCTTGCAGCTTTGGGGAACAAAATAGCTAGCTTGAAGTGGCACCAGGCTGAGGAGAGTGGCGAATCTGCTGAAGAAGGTTGATTTACTTAGTTGCCCAGGGATATGACCTAACCCCCACCGGCAACCGGTGAGAGGGAGCATTCTCCGAGAGTGGGAGGGTTCTGACAGAAGGTGGAGAGGTGTTTCCTTTCTGTGGATTTGGCTGCCTGTATGCCTTCATAGTTTTAGGGAGCAGATAAGTCAGTTTGAAGGAGCACCAGGCCGAGGGCAGAGGCAAATCTACTGAGGAAGCCTGATTTATACAACAGTCCAGGTGATACTTAGGCTTGGCTCCAGAGGGGGCGGAGTCAGCCAATTTTATCGTTCTGCACTGACAAGCATCAGAGCTTCAGCTCCCCTGGGGAGGCCAGAAAGTGGGAAGTGCTTGATTAGTTTCCATGAGCCTAGTTAGGGTCCCTTCAGTGAAGGGAGTGATCTAGAAGAGGACTTCTTTTGGGTCCCTTATTTTGCCAAAAAAAAAAAAAGACAGTCACTTTAAAAAATAAAAAAAGAATTTTCCTTTTTTATTTTAGTTTAATAGCTAAAATCTGCCTCAAAACCTTCAGATAGAACCTTGCAGGGCAATGGATTGATGAACACAAGCAGGCTGAGAAGGTCCACAAGGGCCCAAGAAGGAATACTGTTCTCATTTAGCTTTGTTGGACTGCTTGCTTGTGTGGTTGGTGGTTTTTCTTTGTTTATTTGTTGCCTCTTGTTTTTCTTTCCTCTTGCCTCTCCCCCCTTCTTTTTTCTTTCTTTCTTTCTTTTTTTTTCATTTTAAATTAGGTGTTGCTAGCTTCTCTCTTCTTTGCTGTGCTTCTTCTTCAGTGACTTCCCATTCTCTGTCTATATTGATTTTGTCTTCCAATGCTATCTCTTTTCCGTCCTTCATCTTTCTGCCTTCTGCTTTCTGTTGTGGTTATTACTTACCACGTTTTTTCATTAGCCCACAACTTCAAGGGTGTCAATTTCTATTCTATCTATTCTGTTTTCTTCGTTTTTTATTAATATTAACTTTTTCCTTTCAGCCCTTTCTTTACTCTTTCTCTCTCTCCTCATCATTCTAGCCTTCTAAATCATTAATTATATTTTCTTCTATTTGGTTTCCCAGTCAATTGTAGGTACTCCACTATTTTTCCTATTACTTTACGCTTCCTACATGAGTAAAATATTCATTTTACTCAGTCTTATATGGCCCTCTTCTAACTTTCATCAATATTACTATAATCCTTCTTCCTTTTTCACATCTTTCGAATCCTCTGGCCCTAATCTTTTGCCTTCAAGGGAACATAGAAAGAAGCAAGAAAATAAAATATGAAGAAAAAGTGTCAAAAAGAAAACTTAACACACACACAGAACCACCAGCTAACTAAAACTCTAGAGCAGAGAGAGAAGCTAATCAATTGAATGAACCCATCAACAGAAAATGATGAATAGAGGGCAAAAAAAAAATTACAAACCACACTGAGAAACATGAAGACATGGGCCAGTCCGATGAACAAACTAAAAACCAGGAAGAGATGCAGAATATCGAACAACTAATCAAAGCTTTCCAAACAAATATCATGGACCAACTTAATGAAGTGAAGGAAGAAATTAAGGATATAAAGAAGACACTGGGAGAACATACTGAAGAAATTGCAAACATATATAAAAAGATAACAGATATGATGGCGATCAATGGCACAATGCAAGAAATCAAAAAGATGCTGGATTCACATAACTGCAGATTTGAACAGGCTGAAGAAAGAATTAGTGATGTGGAAGACAATACATGTGAAATCAAACAGACAGTAAAACAGATTGATAAAAAGATAGAAAAAATCTAGCAGGGACTCCGGGATTTAGCCAACAATGCAAAATGCACAAACATATGCATTATTGGCATCCCAGAAGGAGAAGAGAAGGGAAAGAGAACAGAAGGAGTGTTGAAGGAAATAATGGCTGAAAACTTCCCAACCCTATAGAGAGATGGATGTACAAGTCCAGGAAGCACAGCGCACCCAAAACAATATAAATACCAACAGGCTAACTCCAAAACATATACTTGTCAAAATGTCCAATGCTCAAGACAAAGAGAAAATACTCAAGGCAGCAAGAGAAAAGAGAACCATCACATACAAGGGAAGCACAATAAGATTAAGTGCTGATTTTTCATCTGAAACCATGGAGGCAAGAAGACAGTGGTATGACATAGTCAAAGTACTAAAAGGAAAAAACTTCCAGCCATGAATTCTCTATCCAGAAAAACTGGCATTCAAAAATGATGGAGAGTTTAAAATATTCACAGATAAACAGAATTTAAGAGAGTATGCCCAAAGGAAACCTGCACTTCAAGAAATACTAAAGGAAGTTCTACAAGTTGAAAGGAAAAAATAAGGGACAGAGAGTTGGAGGAGAGTTTAAAAACAACTAAAAAGACAAAAACAGAAACAAAAACAATATATGACATACATTAACCCAAAGAAAACATGGCAGAAGTAAGAAATTCGTTGCAAGTAATAACGCTGAATGTTAATGGATTAAATTCATCACTCAAGAGACACCGATTGGCAGAATGGATAAGGAAATATGATCCATCTATATGCTGTCTACAAGAAACCCACCTTCGACCCAGGGATTCAAGGAGACTGAAAGTGAATGGCTGGAAAACAATTTTACAAGCAAATAGCCAAAAAAGGGCAGGAGTAGCTATTCTAATATCAGACAAAATAGACTTTAAATGCAAAAGCATTGTAAGAGACAAAGATGGACACTATATATTAGCAAAAGGGGTAATCTCTCAAGAAGAGAGAACAATCAAACATTTATGCACCTAATCGGGGTGTCTCAAAATACATGAGGCATACCCTGGAAAAACTAAGTGGAGAAAAAAATGCCTCTACAATTATAGTAGGGAATTTAATACACCATTATCACCATTACACAGAACATCTAGACAGAGAATCAATAAAGAAAGACTCTGAACATTACATTAGAGGACCTGGACCTAATAGACATATACAGAACACTACACCCAAATACAGCAAGATTTACATTCTTCTTGAGTGCACATGGATCATACTCCAAGATAGACCACATGCTAGGCCACAGAACAACTCTCAATAATTCAGAAAGATTGAGATTATACAAAGTAATTTCTCTGACCACAAAGGAATGAAATTGGAAAAAACTAAGGCCAGAGAAATAGATTAGGCACAAATATATGGAAGTTAAACAACATACTCTTAGACAAACAGTGGGTGAAGGAGGAAATTTCAAAAGAAATCAGTAACTATCTTGAAACTAATGAAAATGACAATGCAACATATCAAAACCTATGGGATGCAGCCATAGTTGTCCTGAGAGGAAAGTTCATAGCCATAAATACATAATTAAAAAAGAAGAAAAAGCTAAAATTGAAGACCTAACTGCACACCTGGAGGAATTGGAAAAAAAACAACAAACTAAACCTAAAGGAAGTAGAAAGAAGGAAATAACAAAGATTAGAGCAGAACTAAATGAAATAGAGAACAAGAAAGCACTAGAAAAAATAAAACCAAAAACTGGTTCTTTGAGAAGATCAATAAAATTGACAAACTCTTAGCCAGACTAACAAAGAAAAAGAGAGGGCTGATGCAAGTACACAAAATAAGGAATGAGCAAGGGGATATCACTATTGACCCCACAGAAATAAAGAGTATCATAAAAAGATACTTTGAAAAATTATATGCCAACAAAAATGATAATTTAGAGGAAATGGACAAATTTCTAGAAACGCACAAACAGCGTACACTGAAGAAAGAAGAAATTGATGAACTCAACAGTCCAATTACAAGTAAAGAGACTCAGTCATCAAAAAACTCCCATCTAAGAAGAGCCCAGGACCAGATGGCTTCACAGCAGAATTCTACCAAACATTCTGGAAAGAGCTAACACCAATTCTGCTTAAGCTCTTCCAAAAAATAGAAGTAGAAGGAATATTGCCTAACTCGTTCTATGATGCCAACATTACCCTAATACCAAAACCAAACAAAGATACTACAAGAAAGGAAAATTACAGACCAATTTCTCTAATGAACCTAGATGCTAAAATCCTCAACAAAATACTTGCTAATCACATTCAACAAAATATCAAAAGGATTATACACCATGACCAAGTGGGTTTCATCCCAGGTATGCAAGGATGTTTCAATATAAGAAAATCAATCAATGTATACACCACATAAACAGTTAAAAAGAAAATAATCACATGATCATCTCTATAGATGAAGAAAAAGAATTCAACAAAATACAGCACTCTTTCCTGATAAAAACACTGCAAAAGATAGGTATAGAAGGAAACTTTCTGAATATGATAAAGGGTATATATGAAAAACCCAAAGCTAACATCATCTTCAATAATGAAATCCTAAAAGCCTTCCCTGTGAGATCGGGAACAAGACAAGGATGCCCACTATCACCACTCCTGTTTAACATTGTCTTAGAAGTACTTGCTTGAGCACTGAGGCAAGAAAAAGATATAAAATGCATCCAAATTGGAAAAGAAGCAGTGAAAATTTCATTATTCGCAGACGACATTATCCTATACGTAGAAAGCCCTGAGAAATCGACAACAAAGCTTCTATAACTTATAAAGGAGTTCAGTAATGTCACAGGCTATAAAATCAATGCTCAAATATCAGTAGCATTTCTGTACACCAAAAACGAGCAATCTGAGGAGGAAGTCAAGAAAAAAATACCATTTACAATAGTAACTAAAAGAATCAAATACCTAGGAATAAATTTAACTAAAGATGTAAAGGACTTATATACAGAAAATTACACAACACTGTTAAAGGAAATCAAAGAAGACTTAAATAAATGGAAGAAAATTCCCTGTTCATGGATAGAAAGATTAACATCATCAAGATGTCTATCCTACCCAAACTAATCTACAGATTTAATGCAATCCCAATAAAAATCAACACTGTATTTTTTAAGGTACTGGAAAACCCAACCACAAAGTATATTTGGAAAGGTAAGAGGCCCCAAATCGCCAAAGACATATTGAAAAAGAAAAATGAAGTTGGAGGTATCACATTATCTCCAACATACTACTTTATTACTTTAAAACATACTACAAAGCTACAGTGCTCAAAACTGCATGGTATTGGCACAAGAATAGACATACTGACCGATGGAACCGAATTGAGAGTTCTGATATAGATCCTCGCATATACAGTCATCTGATATTCAACAAGGCCAACAAGCCCACTCAGTTGGGAGAGAATGGCCTCTTCAACAGTTAGTGCTTGGAGAACTGGATATCCATAACCAAAAGAATGAGAGAGGAATACCATCTCACACCTTATACAAAAATCAACTCAAGATAAATCAAATATCTAAATATAAGAGCCAAATCCATAAAGACCTTGGAAGGTAATGTAGGAAAGCATCTACAGGACCTTGTAATAGGAAATGGTTTCATGAACTTCACACCCAAAGCACAAGTGGGAAAAGAAAAAATAAATAAATGGGATTTCCTCAAAATTAAAAACTTCTGTACCTCAAAGGACATTATTAAGAAAACAAAAAGGCAGCCTACCCAAAGGGAGAAAATATTTGGCAACCATATATCTGATAGGAACCTAATATCCTGCATATATAAAGAAATCCTACACCTCAAAACTAA
Source organism: Cabassous unicinctus (assembly GCA_029593785.1). Taxonomy (NCBI): domain Eukaryota; kingdom Metazoa; phylum Chordata; class Mammalia; order Cingulata; family Chlamyphoridae; genus Cabassous; species Cabassous unicinctus. Next base: position 38,686 of record JAQZBX010014211.1, read on the forward strand.
AATGACAAACAATCCATTTAAAAAATGGGCAAGTGACCTGAAAAGACACTCCTCCAAGGAAGAAATACAAATGGCCAAAAAGCACATGAAAAAATGCTCAACATCTCTAGCTGTTAGGGAAATGCAAATCAAAACTACAATGAGATACCATCTTACACCCATCAGAATGGCAGCTATTAAAAAAAAAAAGCAGACT